>ML783072.1:386399-427608 GCA_009831015.1 Picea engelmannii
AGTGCTCTGATACCAACTTGATCTAAAAATGAAGAAGACTTGAAAAACTTGAAAACTTATTGCAAGTGAATGTTATGTGTTTAAAGCAAAAGGATCAGTTTGCAACACATAAATTAAAGGATTACTTATGCAA
Organism: Picea engelmannii; assembly: GCA_009831015.1. Classification (NCBI taxonomy): domain Eukaryota; kingdom Viridiplantae; phylum Streptophyta; class Pinopsida; order Pinales; family Pinaceae; genus Picea; species Picea engelmannii. The sequence goes on from ML783072.1 coordinate 386,533, forward strand.
ATTACACATAAACAACAGCATAATCATTGAACATAAACACATATGCACAGTAATTGATAAAGGAGTTCACCCCTCTCTTGGGCTACATCTCATGGTCCAGCTTCCAATGGATCATTATTATTAATTGCTCAAAAAGTGCTCAAAAGCATGTCTTACAATGCTCAAACTAACAAACTGACTGCTCCAATGGCTTCCCAGCATCCCAAAACCCCTGTCTAGGCTCTTTCGGCACCTCAATCGGTCGAAAAATGAAGAAGTTAGGCCTCCTGGAAGTCTCCCTCTTCAAGCTTGTTGTCTCTGGTTCTACAATTTGCACCCTCCTTGAATGAACCTGGCTCACACGCTCTTTTAAGCACAAAAACCCAGCACCGGGCGCAACTGCACCAACGGTGCAAACCGTAGAACGGTTAAGGGCGCGCCAGCCCCTAACTGCCTCGGCACCTGGGCGTATGGTGCATATGACTGTGGTTATGGCAAATGGGTGGTTAGTTAGTTACACAACCATGTAACCCCCTCCGCTCCAGGTCACGGGCATATGCCATAGGGTATACGACCATAGGCCATGTTTCAAACTCCCACGCATATACAATGGAGTGGCATATGTGTTAAACCACACCCGGGCGCACATTTTGTTATAACACGGTTATATGTGTACAATGGAACCATGGGTCGGGGCTAAGCCCCGGCCCGCCCCCTTTTCATTTAATACAATTAACAAACATAAATACAATGCAATCCATATTCATTACAAGGAATAAGTGGCGGCAAGTTGGTTATTGGAGTTTGCAAAGGCACTATGTGGAGGAGAGGTCCGGGGTTCGAACCCCGCGGCCTCCAACATTTTATATATAGAACTCCTTAGCCAACCAATGAGTGACGCGTGGCACCCTTGGATTGGGCCACATGTCCTCCTATTACTGGCCACCCAAGGACACGTGTCAACATCCAACTCACCAACAATCAACCAATTAGCATCGGCCACGTCACCACCGTACGGTCTGTACGGCCCTGCCACGTCAGACCATACGGACTGTACGGATTGTACGGACAGGTACAGTCAACATCAATTTTTTCATGTTTGGCTTGGCGAACAGATCGCGATATCTTCTCCATACGGACTCCGTTTGAGAAAGTAAATATACCACCGGAATCAAGAAGACGAGATGGACGCAATGGCATTGTTTTTCGTCGCATTCTGAGCACTTTGAAAATTGAGCAAAATTTTGATCCCCTGATCAACGTTCAACACAACTACAATAGAACTCTTCATTGTTTTGTCAACCACAACCCTTTTAATGCATGCATGAGGTTCTAATGATGAGCTCTAATTGATGTAGCTATGGTCATTGCACCAATGTAGGAAGGGTCCTACCATGCTTAAAACAAGGTAGGAAAAGAAAAAAAAAATGTTGAATGGATATAGTGCATCTAACGACAATTTCATGATAATATGCAAAAAACCAACACCATATACAAATAGTAACATTATCAAAATCAAGTTCCGCACAAGTTTCGAGTTTCTAATAAGGTATGGTTGCATTTGTAGAACAAGTGACTCACACACCCCACAAAAAAATCAATGCTTTATAATACAGGCCTTACACCATCCCCGCAATCATGGGTGAGAATTATTTTGAATTAAATATTCTACCCATCCTCAAGTTATGCTGTGTTTAATGTGGAGTTTCATTGACCATATATTATACCTCTAATGGATACCTCGAAGGTGGGAGATAATTTGGTCACTACAAAAATCAATCCTAACTATTGTTTATTTTTCAAAATCTAGGTTAAGCATGAAGTTTCTTTCACTTTGGCATTTCACTTAACCATAAACAATATGTTGCAGCAACCAAGATCACAAGAAGAAGCACCATGCACAAGAACACAAGAAGTACCCTGGGAAACTCTTCTCAACAAGGGAAGAAAACCTAGCCAAATCATTTGCTATATTCTTCAAGAGAAAGACCTTCACCACCAAGAAAGACCTAGCACACAAGAGGGCACTCAAACCCTAGAAGACTAGCGCCCAAGAGAGGTGCACACTTTTCCCAAGTAAATGTACTTGATGAAATTTCCAAACTCACATGAAGGATATGATTCCACAATGGGGAATATTGTTGTTGGGAAAAATACCCTACGGACTAGCAAACTAGGGTCAGATTTGCATGCAGATTTTAACCGTAAAGAAATTACTTTTTAACCTACCACCCAAAACTTAAACCCCTCTTTCACAATACATACATGGAAAGGAACTACCAACCTTGTTACTGATGTTTGGTGTAGATCCTCTGTTGCGCTTTTGTCCATTTGCTGGTGTTGCTCCTTCCAACGATAACCTACAATCAAAACAAACAACGATGCATGCACGCTACTTTTCTACTTGAGGGTTAGAAATTAAGCACAAATTAAACAAATCATAGATAACTCATGCATTGGGACGGGAAAAGTATTCTTTTATTATTTTCAAAATGAATCAACTTACAATCAAATTCGAGACCGGCCATCGCTCCTTGATCCTAATCCTAGGCTCCTCCTCGTCTGTCCTCCAACTGTTTTGCGTTAATTCTCCTTTGGCTTGAGGAAAGGATAAAGGGTTGGGACAATGGATTTGGAAAATGGGCAGAGTTTCTTCTCTATAATTTTTCCTTCTCCAAATGGTACCCCTACCCCTTTTTTTATAGGCTAGAGGGAGCTAGGGTTTTGGACGAACTCTCAGCCATGCATGGCTGAGAGTTTTAGTTAACTGACCCATAGCTTTTTGTCCCATTGGCAACTTTCCTATTTTTGTGTTTTGTTAGGTACACGTGGGTTGTAGTAGGCCTGCCAGCATGCACACGCATGCAATAGTGGGTTAGGGCACGTGGGCCTTGACCCAAGAGGATTTTCAGAGAGGTTCTTCAGCAAATGTTTTGAAATGAAGGGATATGAGTTGGCATGATGCCAAGTAAGCATGTGTGGTGCAATTTAGGGTTATAACAGATGCCCCCTAATGTGTGAGGTCTGAAGAGCATCTGATGGCCGAAATATATTACCAATCTTTACTGATATGTTGAAGGAGTGAGCCCAGGGATCAGGAACCAGGAGGTGTCGTCTGCAAAATAACAAATGTCTCACCGAGGTGGGCATACCCATGCTCAGGATAGAATAGAACCATGGCTACCAATCAAATACATTGTAGATCCATGTCAAATAACTATAAAGATTAGCCGTGAATAATACACAGCGGAGCTACATCTCTAAATCAGAAAGATATACATATAGAGTATCCATCTCCCAAAAGCTGATTCGGCCTGATGGTTGTACTTCAGAGCTCAAGCAACAACTTCAAAATCTTCTAAAACTCGTGTAGGAGTGTAATATGAGTGTACGACTGCACTACCCAAAGGTCTTCGATGGCTCTTCGGTTATGGACTTGATAATCTTGATGATCGGACTGAAGGCTTCAGTGATTTCAAACAAGGACTTGGTTGGACATTTAGGATGGCCGGGTATGCGGACAAGAGACATATTGCAGAGGGGTCGACTCAGGCTTAGTGACAAACTTCCCTTGGATAATAGCACGATAAGTGATAAGACTCAGGCAGCATATCTGTTAATCATAAGTCTATGAAGCAGGAGGCAACGCAAACTCTCCATATGTTTGGAAGAGTAACCAAACAGTGGAGGACACAACTCTATATAGCGAGAAAAATCTTCCTACGGTCGTACTACATCCCATAGTTTGATGACCAAACAGACAGATGTGCTTTATCCAAAGGTGACTCATTATGCTGCCAATAAATAAAATACTTTTCCCATCCTCTTTTTGGGGTATATTTAATTTTTTTGTTCTTTTTGATAGTTTTTGAAAAAGAATAAAGGAATATTACGTTACAATGGAGGAACGAGTACTGCAAACATACAAGCTCAAGGCAAAAGGACAAGACTGATGTTCTGGTGAAATGATACTCAGGAAAAATCCTCTAGCGGCCAAAGGTGTTAAGACGCAAAAGCAAACTGTTACAAGGTTGATGGGTAAGGTATGCAAATGTGGTTGATAGAACACGCAACGGTAACGTCCTTTGATGTAAGTTTAACGAGCCCAAAGAAGGTAAGCTCGGTGGTTTTTCATATTTAGAGAGTCTGAAAAATCATAAAAGGAGACTCCAGTGGGGTACATTTTTCGACAATAGTCTAGTCGGTTCGAAAAAGGGATAAACTAGCACCGATTATACGCCAATTCAAAACCATTTTAACGAGTGTGACAAGGACAAAATCACTCAGCCATTTTTTCATTTTTAAGGAGTCTGAAAAAAGCTTAACTATGGACTCCGTCAGGGATGTTCTTCTGGACCGTTTTAACGAGTGTGAAAGAATAAAGTCACTCGGTGATCTTTTCAATTTTATGGAATCTGAAAAGAGCTTAACTATGGACTCCATGGGGGTTTCTTTTTCGTAAATTTAGTCCCTCAGGCCCGAAAAAGGAATAAAATTATACCTAAGGATACTCTTCTAAAGAATGGGAATTCAATAGAGTATTCATTTGTTCGTACAGTTGACCGTCCGGACCAAAAAAGGGGTAAACTATCGTCGGGCAGACGTGACTTCAAATCTTAGTTTAACGAGCGTGAAAGGTCACAAGATCGCTCGGCAATCTTTTCATGTTTAAAGGGTCTGAAAAGGGCTTAAAAGGAGACCCGTTTAAGGAACGTTTTTCTCAGTTAATCCGGACGAGATCGAAAAGCATAAATGCAGTCTCGCCGGATGTTGCTTTTGGATCTCAAAGCGAGCTTGAAAAACAAAAAAGTTATCTCATGATAGACTCTTTGTGGGTCGATGCCTGGCATCTCCTAGAGGGAGTTGTATGCTTCGACGAAAACATTGTCTATGACGCCAGGGATTCTGGAGATATTGATAGGTATCGTTTCAGCAATGGTTGCCATATTACCCTCAGCATAGATCTTGTGTGTAGCTAAGGGATTAGTATGACAAGACCTATCTCCAGTCATAGTCACGGTGAATTCTCTTGCTTTGATTCGGCTTAACTTTGAGAGGAAATATGATCTGTGATGAAGATCTTCCCAAGGTTTGTCCGGACTAGTCATTGCTTCAATTACTGCTTCGTCAGAAGGAAAGACTAAGTCTAACGAATTGACGTTAGCGAGAGAACCCTGAGCCCAAATAGGCTCTAGAAGTGGATCTAACTCTTGTGCGGGAGTCGGATCAGGGTTAGCTGAAGCTTGCTGGACTAAAGAGTACACTACTTCAGCGGCCGACAAGGGCATGGACATGCCGGAGTGCCCTATCTCATTCATCGTGGCTGATGGGGAAGGAAGAATCCACGGATCCGCAAAGTAAGTCGTGCGGAACGACGAAACGTGAAAAATCTCAGCCTTGTGGTGATTAGATATAAACTTGACATTGTCATGAGGAGGTGGGTAATCGAAAGTACCCATCAAAGATGGGCACAAACCAAATACTATGTTAACAACACTGGGTTGAGGATTATCAATCATGGGAACCGTGGATGCCCCCAAAGTTGGGTCAGGTCTAGAGAAGGACAATTGATCGATAGTCACTATCTGGCCCTCGTGTGGGAACAACAAGACTCGAAAAACTGTAGCAACCACCGCTTGCATAGCGTAAGTCCAACTCCAACCTAACAAGAGGTTATAGTCGAGGGGGGCATCGACTACCTCTACCTCGACGCACATGGTCTTCCCTCCTAACTGCACAGGGAAAGAAGGGATGATGCCATGTGGGCGGAAAGAATGACTGTCGAATGCAGTGAGGAGAGTAGGTGATGGAGACAAAGCGGGTTGGCCAATGGCCTTCCAACATGCTAACGACATAACGCATGTCGAGGCGCCCTCGTCGACCACCGTGTGAAAGATATTGCATGTAAAAGTTTTCGTGGGATGAGCTGCTACTATCTGAAACGCTACGTGGTAAGGCAGACGAGGTTTTAAGTCGGTGGTATCCAACATGATGGTACCCGGGTTACAAGTCTTAGTAGAGCCTAAAGCAGTTAACAAGGCTTTCCGCTGAGCAAGGCAACTTTGGAGGACCTTCAAAGTGGACATCACACAAGGGGTTTGTGATAAATCCTCCACCACAGAGTAATTCTGTGTGGCCCTTGCATTTGGGTTATGAGAAGCTTTCTTAAATGCACCATTTGGAATGCGTGTCATCGTTTCTCCCAATGTCTTCTCAATATGTAGAGGAGGAGATGGGAGTTTGGCTTCTTTTCCCTTCTCAGAGGCACTTGGTTTACTATAGTTGTGTGCTCTACTCGTTATGAAGGCATCACCCCTAACCATATATACGTTCGCGGATGAGGAATTTTTTGGAGGAGGGCAGGTTTCTTGGCTGCCCCCTTCGGCACTTGTAGAGGCTTGAGTTAAATTTTGCCCATGTTGAAAGGGATTAGTCAACACTGCTTGTTGTTGTTGTGTGACAAACTTATGGGCCTCTGCAAGTCGAGGACACAGATGCATCGGGTGGTCTTCCACACACAGGTTGCACGGATACCTCACCTTCCGTTTTTCCATGGTTCCCTCCCCAGCACTATCAGTGGGTTTTTTCTCCCCCTTACCCTTTTTTCATTGTTTTTTCTTCCCTTCAGGCTGTTGGGTGGCCTTTGGGTTAGTCGACTGCACAGAGTGTACTTTCGACGTTTGGGTAGGAGGAGCATCCAAAGCAGTAGTCTAGTTGGTTGCTGAGTGTTTTATAGATAACAGTTGCAATTGTTTTGTCAATTGCTCAGCGGGCTTGGTTTGGGTTGAACCAACAATACCATCGGCATGTGGTCTAGCTCTCTATCTAGTTTTATCCAGAATCGATCGTGGTGCATCCGGCAGGATGTTGTATAATAAACCAGACTGAGAATAGATAAGCTCAAACTGTTGAGCCCTCATGATGGCATCTTCTTCGGAGAAAAATCCTGAAGTCGCGACGTCTTTGGATAATTGTGGGACTGAAGACTTAAGGAACCACTCAAGCAGGAATGTTGGTGGGACTGGTACTTTGATTAGACTCTTTCGGCGTCTCCACTCTCGGATATGATCAGAGATATGGTCTGTTGTTGTCTATTCGAAATTGGCAAGCATCTTTGTGCCAACGTCATATCTCACAGGTAACTGGAAATGGTTAAGGAAGGCCATTGCCAGTTCGCCAAAAGAAGAGTATCTGGAGCGATCGAGCTCGATGTACCATTTCGTGGCACTCCCAATAAGAGTGCGTTTAAACAATCGCAACTGGATGGATTCATCTTTCAATGAGTTAGATGAACACCAAAGATGGAAGGTAGTCACGTGATCACCTGGATCTTCATTAGGCTTGGCCTCAAACTTTGGAATGTCCGAAGGCAACTTCGTTGGCATAGGAGGCCAATGTGGATCGTGACAAATAGGATCATTTAACAACCTTGTCAAATATGGCAAGTGTAACTTCGCCAGGAATGGTAGTTTGGGTTGTTGCTGATAGCCTGGGAAAAAGGGTCCTGGGGTTTGACTGGCACTAGGTTGCCAGGAAAAGTTTGGTTGCTGGCTCGGATTCTGGTAGAAACCATGGCCTTGACCAGCGTAAGGATTTTGCATCTGTGGAGACATCATTGGATGATTCCCCATAAAGGACATAGGATGTTGGGCATTCATCGTGTTTGACGGACTTTGGGAAGGATTACCCCATGCCGGTCCTGATGAGAGAGGCATAGTAGTCTGTTCAAGGTTCCATTGACTGTGGAAATAATTACCCCAGAACGGCATTCCAGAGGAGGGAATGGATCCTTGTCCTGAGTTACAAGGTCCAGCTATATGTGCCCCCGGCGCAGGAATAGTACCCTGCGTCGGAGTAGACTGTCCAAAAATGGGAGTGCCCCCAGACGCGAAAGCGGTGGATGCAAAAGTGTTGTTACCAAACGTCTCGTTCCAAACAAACGGTGATGAACCTATCGGCATAGTGTGCGGAGGTGTTCCTTGACTCTCGGCTCCAAATAAACTAGGGTGTGCATGCTGCCCGGCGGACTGCTGATGCAGACCACCAAGCGAAGGGGACGAAGGAGAGATATGACCTCCAGCATAAGGAAAAGCATTAAAAGGGATGGAAGTGACCCCAAGTTGACCTTGCAGAGGAGCGTTAGAGCTCCCTACCCCCGGACCCAAAGTCTGTAAAGTGGAGTGAGTGAGTGCAGGACTTGTACCTGAACTAGGCATACCATATGAAAACGGAGAGCCTGTCGCACTAGGTGTGAGGGGAGTTGTGGCTGCCGCGATAGAGGGGATCGGTCCACTGTGCGACGTAGTTGCGGCCGAGACCATGGTGGCCCGGACCAACGATGGAAAGTTAGGAGATGCTTCTCTTGTGGTAGCAACGGTGGTGGGAATGGAAGAATTCCCAGAGGAAGTAACAGCGTTTGTTTCCATAGCTGTGTGAGGCACTGACAGGTGTTCATAAAATTGAATTGGTACAATAACTTGTGGCCAAGTATCAGTGGTTAGGGTTTCAACCGAACCAAGATTGGGGGTTGATTCCCCTGGGAGTTGTTCGGGCACAATGGTTTGTAACCCGGTTGCTTCGAAAGACCCTTATTGGTCTAGCTTCCGCCTCAATGGTGGCAGGGGTGGCTCCTAGTATAACCGGCGGCAGGCCCAGAAGCCTTCGTGACCGGTGGAGCTCAGGATCCTCCACTGTGTGAGAAGATCCAAGACACGCTAAGGTATTCTACATGTTCAAACAGTAACACACATTAAAAAAAGAAGCCCCTAAGAGATAAGACAAGCAAACTCTAAACTAGTTGGAAGAACAGTTACAACAACCAACACTAGAGAAACTTATCGGTGCAAGTGCAACTCGAACACAGAAGCACCCTTCGGGTATACTCTGCAAAGCGTGGTCCGATGTCTGTCCTAGGTACCGCGGTATACCCCAGCAGTCACCTGTGTATGTCCCTAAAAATATTGGCAACTAGGTTGCCAGCACGCGAACAGTCACCAGGCGGGTACAGTCGAAAGTCGGGTAGACCACAATGATCAGAGTATCAAGCCTGAAAACTGTCAAGGGTATCGAGAGAAAATGATTCGGAAGAAAACTGAGGACCTCAAACGGATTCGAGACCCATGAAGCCCTGTGGCTAATGCAAACGACGGAATCCCAAAACAAGCCCTCGATATGTGTTCTCCACTACGATTGGTCCATCTTTGAAGGGGTTATCTCCACTACCTTTCCGCACGCGACCTCGTGTTTATCCCCTGTGTTAGAGGGGGGTCCTGGATAACTTCCACGAAACTGGACTTCTACACTCCCTATCACAGACTCTAATGTTTGGTTTTGAGTGGCCTTGGAGAGTTTCCTCTCCAACCTAATCCAAGGCCCTAGTCTTGAACTAGTTTGTGAACCCTACAAACAAAAAGTCTAATAGATTTTAAATTAGCGTTGATTTTATGGGATTTTTTACGTCATGGGGTATGAAGGTGAAACTGATGATGTGTAAAGACTAAAGTAAAAACGAATGAAAAAAGCTGGAAACAAAAGACTTTTACAAAATGAAAAAATCAACAACTTTTCACAAAGAAAGATTTATTTTTTCTTTTAAATTTTTCTAAGATTTCATGCAGCAAACATAAAGGAATTTCGCTCAATCTACGAGCTACTTATGATCTAAATGCACTGCAAAAACTTATGAACAAAAAGACTTCTTCATAGATATTGATGCAGAAACACAATCTTCAAACAAAGAAGAAAATGAAAAGATTTTTTTTTTCTCTTTTTTTTTTTATTTATGTGCTAATCAAGCAACAAAGGGAAAATACCGACAAGCCTAAAACCAAGAAAAAAAACAAATTTTTGGCTTAAAGCGCAGATCACAAAGAATCAGAGCAAAGACACACAATGGAAATCAAGAAAGCAAAGACTCTTACGCTTGTCTAAAAACCATACAACAATTTTTTTCTTTTTATCTTTTCTATCAACTAGCAACTAAGAAAAAATAGGCTAAGGGTAAGAGGCCCTAACCTACTGACTGTTCAAACCTAGACTCAAACACCTGAGAGGAACACTTCTCACCAAAGGATGGGATGACTGCCCCACCCTGATTGAAAAGCAGCCTTTCAATCATGCTATTGTCACTGAAACAGCACGCCTGCGAACGCGTGCTGAGCTAAAACAGGACATGTGTACACGCGGTCTGACCTTGTACAGGCCGTGTGTATGTATAAATTCTAAGACAAAAATTAAAAATGGGCAGCCCAGACCCAGAAGAGGCCTATGGTATTGACAACCAGGGTCCCTTGAAGGCTTGGATGCTTCTTCTAACAAAAAAGAAAAATAATTGCAAGGAATAACAAAACACAAAAAGATGAACTGAGACAGGACTATGAACCAGCAAGACTCAGACAGGAACCAGAAAGCCCCCTGAGAATGTATAATTCTAACAGGGAAGAGGAGGATTGCCTCTCAAGTTCTCTGAACTTCTACACGCTACTGAAACCTCTACAGCTAGCGCTCACATGCGGGCTGTAGTACACGTGTGCAGGCCTTCTGTAGGCTGCGTGTACCTCTGTGTGTCCCAAAAATTGTCGTCAATCAACAGTCAGGGAAAACTAGTATAAAGAACCAGGCTCCCTGCTAGCTCAGGCCTTACAGAAAAAGACAGGCGAAGAAACAGAAAATCTAATCTCTTAAACTACCCAAAAACTCAACTAAATCCGGAAACCGTAAAGAGTATCTTCCCCAGTGGATTCACCAACTCTGTTGTTGAGAAAAATGCCCTATGGACTAGAAAACTAGGGTTAGATTTGCATGCAGATTTTGACCGTAAAGAAATTACTTTTTAACCTACCACCCAAAACTTAAACCCCTCTTTCACAATACATACATGGAAAGGAACTACCAACCTTGTTACTGATGTTTGGTGTATATCCTCCGTTGCGCTTTTGTCCGTTTGCTGGTGCTTCTCCTTCCAACGATAACCTGCAATCAAAACAAACAACGATGCATGCACGCTACTTTTCTACTTGAGGGTTAGAAATTAAGCACAAATTAAACAAATCATAGATAACTCATGCATTGGGACAGGCAGGTCTGACTCTTGAACAACATATAGCAAAGGATCTGATACACCCACTAGTGCTCATCCACTAGGGGCACATCCATAGGGATGTCATATCTCGGGTTCACTGCATTACATAGAAGAACCAGATCTTCACACGTTCACATGTGCTCATCCACCTGCACATCCACTCTACAGATCTTCTTTCCCACTGCCTCACACAGGAGAATCATCTAGAGTCTTCTCGTCAACTCTATTGCTCAGAGGATGCTAATACATCATATTCATTTATGTTCACATGATGATGCACCCAGCACTTTGGGATTTCACATGTTCACCTTGTGCTTAGCCACAGGCACGTCCAACTCAACAAATTGCCTTTCCACTCATTTGGAGTTCTTCTCAACTCTCAAAATGGAGGAGGTCATATCTATGTTCCTAGCTCTGTCTCAGGCAGGAACCACATACCCTTCTTAGGGGCTTTCTCCCAGGTTTGTAAGCTGAGAGAAAGACTTACATAGCTGTAATGATCCACACCTCATAGGTTTGTAAGCTGGAGAATGTCTCACATAGATGCAATCATCAACACTCCCTCTCAGCTAGGGAGGCATTCTTCATCATGCAAGGTTTCACACGGATGTACTTTGAAATTTGTCTTGGCTGGAGTCATCAACACTCCCTCTCAACTAGGGAGGATTTCTTCATCAAGTTAGTTTGGTGAAGATGTCTTCAAACTACTCATATGTAGGAAGGTATTTCATGTGTACGATTTTCCTCTGCATCATATCTCTAATATAAGGATGTTTCATCTCATCATGTTTCGATCCATCAGGAAACATTGGGTTCTCAAGGAGCTTTAGACATGGCTCTTTGGTTATCATCATAGGATCCATCTCATGGTCAAGTAAATATATCAGAAGCTTGTGAAGCCATATTGCTTCGCACACTTGATGCTATATACTATGCCTTAGTGGTGCTCAAGGCCACAGAGTTTTGTTTCCTATTGCATCAGGAAACCATGGAAAAACTTCACGGTAGAACAACAACCGGATGTGCTCTTCTGGTCCAATGTACTTTATGCTCAATCTAAATCGGCATATCCTACAAACTCAAGTTCACATTGGAGACATATCTCAGGACATATCCAACTATGCCTCACTGTTACACATAATTTTGGTCACTTTGGTGATGTCTCAACAGTGATGTATTCAGGCTCCCAACAAGGACTTTTTGCCTGAGAAAAAGTGGCTATTGTCTCCTTCCAAAAACATATTTTTAAGATGAGTTTGCAGGCTGCCTATGGCCTAGGGTGAGAGAATCCATCATTCTCGCAGGCCACCCACACTTAGGGTGCGAACTTCTCATAGTCTACTCCATACACAGGGTGTGAACCTGTTTTAATCTTGGAAAGGAGAATAGGTCTCGAGGGTTCTAGAAGGGAATCTTCTAGAAAATGAGTTAGCATTCCTATGGTTGTCATTTTACTGACTTCTTAGATTTGATGGGATCATCCTCATCCATGTAACCATCTCTCCTTCTCCTATATATTGAAAGGTTTGTCATGGAAAAGGTTAAGCAAGATTGAATGAAGAATTGGTGAAAGAATTGCGTGAAGAACCCTGCTTGGACAGAAGCTTGAAGACTCTATTTGGTCTATCAAGAGGAATTGGATATTCATCATGCGAGTACAGAGAAATTGTGTGTGTTGGAACCAAGGGTCACTGAAAGGAAGCTTGCAACATCAAGGCGATCGGGTTGTATCTTCTACTTTCAATTAATATGATACAGTGGCATGTCCCTTTCCCATAAAGTCACTCTTACTTTATTGTGTAATTCCTTGATCATATGCATAAGTTTATGTTGAATATACTTTGCTATGTTCACTTTGGTTGGTTTGTGTTGTCTAGGACTTGACTTCACAAGAGCACTGAAGCGAAGTGGAAACAACAAAGACCTAAGGAAGCGATATAAATGTATGTCACTTATTCCTTTCTATTGGTAGATTCAATGATTACAACTTAGGGAAAGAGTCGTGTCCTGTCCTGTTTTGTTCTAGATCCAGGTGGATCGAGGGAGATATGTTAGTGTCTGCACCTACCGATTAGTCTGATAACACTCACATATATCTCAATACATGTTTTAGTGAGTCTATCTCGGTTGACTCGTGAAATGACTAGGCACATTTACTTCATGGCATGAATCAAGTCTGGTGTTAACTAGATACATCAGTGATCCAATCAGCTGTGGATCAGTCTCTTCTGGATCATCATCAATCTTCTTCCTTAAATCCATCACAGTGGATTTTGCATTCTGTCATACTTAAATTCTTTAATATTTTCATTGTATATTTTCCTTGACTCGGGGAAATATCATTGGTCCTCTGTCATACTTCTTGTGCCAAGAAGTTGTGCATCATACTCAGATTCTTCATCTCTAATTTAGAAGTCAAGGATTACTTCTATCTAAAAACAAGTATTTCTGAATAAGTCATCAAAATCAGGCTCTCATCACCACACTGTAATGATATAGGTTTGGATCAGCAACATTCTTGTTGAAATCCAAACTCATCAAGAATCTATCTATCTGATATAGTTTCCAACTCATGGATGATAGTACGGATGGAAGTGTATCAGGTTCACTAGATCAAGTGTGTCATTATAGACAACTCCATTTGTTTGTAAGAAACCTCGAGCTCTAGATATCATTTTGTATTTCTTGACACTTTCATCAGTCGCATGCTTGATCATACAAATCCACTTGGAAGTTACCACAGACTTCCCTTTTTGGTCCCTGAATAATATCTTATGCATCATTCTGGTATTCTTATGTTATGGCATCTTTCCATACTGGTTCTCTTGTTGTTTCTCTAATACAAGGAGTCTCAACATCAATGAAGTGGATCATGACTAAAGGATAGCTTGAAAATCTCTTTTGCTTTCTCGAAATGTGCCTTGAGAGGCTTGTATGTTTCTCTGCCTCTTGCAGAGTGAGTCTCGGTATGCATTTTATGCCCTACTACAATATCTCTGAACATATCAACTAGAGAAACATGATAACCTAGAGTAATGTAAGTCTCCCTCTGAATTGTTGAAGGGGGAGAAAGTATTGTCTCATTGTCAATATCCATCTGAGATTCTCTGGGTCCTTGAAAAAATTGTCTCTTCTTCAAGGACAACATTTATTCTTGTCTCGATCTATCTCTGACTAGAGATGTTGATCTGGGATGTCTTTAGAGATTCATTGTATCCTTTCTTCCTAAAGGATCTATCTTGGACTTCTTCTCTTTGGGTACATGAAAATACATTTTGCACCCAAATAACCTGAAGTGTTCAATCTTAGGCTTCATTATGGTGAAGACTTCTTCGGGAGTTATGTTTTTCAAACTCTGGTGAAGACTCTTGTTCTACACACATATTGTGTCATGCATGCTTCTTCCCATGGAATCATAGAAGGATTTTGATCATGCGTTATTGGTTGCCTCAATGGTGGTTCTATTATTCCTCTTTCTTAAATAGTTTTGACTCCCTTTGAGTCAAGTGAATCCCTCTGAAGGGTAATCATCTTCTTTTTTTGTTAACCTATCTGGAACAAGAAAACAAAAAAAACAAAAAAAACTAACACAAGAATATCTCCTAGAGGAGAATAATGAGTACATCTCTAGAATCAAAAAAATTTAAGGAATGTTGCCACAACTACAACACCTACTTGTAATGTAGAAAACTTATAGGAATATAGGTTTAGAGGGATGACAATAACAACAATCAAACTTGGAGTATTTACTTTGAGTTTTGTGTTCCTCTAAATTCTCTAAGATCCCTCTAGATCCATAACTTCGTCAAAGGTTCCCTCCTCCTGCAATTTCCCTCATGACAATGATAAATAATATATACCAGTGCATACCTGAGAGTATACACCAATGAAGGTTCTCCTTGTTTGTTTAGTAGCCACCTATACTCTGGTCTAGTAGCAACTTTTTGCATGCTCAGAACAGACCTCAAACTTGATCCTTTTATACCTTAGGGAATCCTTTAGATTTTAAATGTGTAAATGTTCAATTTTCTCTAGACTTTGTGAGTGTATCTTCTATGTATATTTCTTCTGTGAATATATTCTCACTTCATTTTGCATGGGAACTGCCAAGAGTAATTGAGTATTTTCTACAACAAGTCGATCCAAAACAGTGACACAACCTGAAGGTGATATCTTGTCCTCAAGTGTGAAATTACCATCCACCAAGTGGGTCTCAGCATCCCAGATATTAACAATCATATCATCAAGATGTAGTTGCAATTTTATTGCCACCATTGGCTAAAGAAATCGTCTCTACTGGACCTTTACCAACTCTAATCAGGCCTATGTGGTGACATGAAACCTCTAATGTTTTATAACTTGCACCAGACATAGTACTTTCTCATGGTTGATACAAAGAGACGTGATTTTTTGTAGGTATTACAGCAATACCTATAGCTGTCATAACTCATAAATTTTGGCAAGCAGTCATGCCTTTTAGGAGGCTTGTTGTGGGGTTCTTCTAGTTGTAGCAGCCTTGAACTTCATAAAAATAAATTACTACCTCGTTTATATGTTCCACGGGTCTGTGGTTTTTATTTCTTAGTGGTTGTCCTGAAAGGGTTGATGATTGCAATTGTTCTCTTCTCATCTAGCAGGTCACACCACCAAGGGATAAGTGGTTTCCCCTTATGTTGTTCAAGAATTTTGGTCCACCCATAATGAGTGGTTGTGGCATCCTTGCTTCTTGCCATAAATGGTTAAGGGAGGGGTCTGGACCTTCCCATGGGATGTGGCCTCTTTTCCATATGCCATAGGTGTTTATTAGAGGTTGAGTTTAGCATAGGGAGGAGATTCGTCCCTCCTTATCTACTAGTTTTTTGTTACAAGGGGTCCAGCCTTATCAATAACTACAGATTTTTCTAAGGAGAGTTTTGTCCCTCTTCTCTTCACCCCTACAACAGACCTTGCCTTCAGTTTGTAGTGTGCAATGGTTTTCTTCAAGCCTTCTCTGATACCATGTTGATTTTTCATAAGCTAGGTTAAGCATGAAGTTTATTTCATTTTAGCATTTCACTTAACCATAAGCAATAATGTTGCAGCAACCAAGATCACAAGAAGAAGCACCATGCACAAGAACACAAGAAGTACCATGGGAAACCCTTCTCAACAAGGGAAGAAAACCCAGCCCAATCCTTTGCTATATTCTCCAAGAGAAATACCTTCACCACCAAGAAAGACCTAGCACACAAGAGGGTGCTCAAACACTAGAAGACTAGCGTCCAAGAGAGGTGAGCACTTTTCCCAAGTAAATATACTTGCTAAAATTTCCAAACTCACATGAAGGATATGATTCCACAATGGGTAATCTTCCTTTACTTATATTAGACTTATCCTATCAACCGAAGTGTCTATTGGCTCAACAGGGCCGACCTTACTATGTCATAATAATAATAATAATAATAATATTATTATTATTATTATTATTAACCATATCAATTATCTTTTACATTTATTATTAATCACATTAACGTGGGGCCGACCTGTACCCATTACATAAACATTAGGGTTACAGGCAGGTTTGACTCTTGAACAACATATAGCAAAGGATATGATACACCCACTAGTGCTCATCCACTAGGGGCACATCCATAAGGATGTCATATCTCTGGTTCACTGCATTACACAGAAGAACTAGATCTTCACACGTTCACATGTGCTCATCCACAGGCACGTCCACTCTATAGATCTTCTTTCCCACTTCCTCACACATGAGAATCATCTGGACTCTTCTCGTCAACTCTACTTCTCATATGTAACATCCCCGGCCATCAACCCCATTGACAAGCAATGCTACTACGTGGAACATTCATATATATATATATATATATATAACATGCATATTTAATGAAATTTAAACAAACAATACAAAGTAACCGCAGAATTACTGCTAACATGCAGAATTAATGGAAAACAACCATAATTCATACTTGCAACGGAATACATGATAACATTTCAAAGACACGGACATGCATCACATATAAATTAAATAAAAATATTAATACTTATCTTTAAACTGGAGTAATTCCACCAACTATGTGCAGATCTTCCATGAACCTCCCAGCCTTAGACCACGTTGCTCATCACGCTTAGCAGTGGGTCACCCCCGAGCTGGGACTAAGCTCCACCCAAGGCAAGGGAATCCTATACTAAGTTGAGGTTACAGGAAAACTTCACAATGCAACCGGAAGGATTCTCTACAGGAGCCTTCTTACACCCACTACTCACGGACTCTCATTCCCCACATGCATGTTCCACCCAAGAGTATACACCTTCACAAGCAAAGTCAATTGGTTGCTTCACCTCCCTATCTAGTTCTCGGCAACGGGCTGGATCAGGAATTCTCAGAGCTCTGTAGTTGGTGATGGAATATCTCTAGGAAAAAACCACTTCCCAGCAGACTCTCTCACCTGGAGAGAGCTACTCACAGGCCTGACAACCTGCTTCTTTAGCACACTCCTCGACTCAGCTCCAACCAGGTGAGGACAATAGTAATGGTTCAGCACCCATTCACACAAGGATGACAGTAGCAACAACATATGGGCATGGCACCAAAGGCGGCAACAGCCCACGCTAAAACATGACACGACTAAGAAAATTACCCAGGTGTCGAGTTCCTCATAAAACACAGAACGGCTCACGGATTTCATGTTTCATGATGTGTGGTTGTGTCTAGGTTTCACGCAAAGGAAAAATGGTTCAGAAGGAGGATCATTCCACGGGTATTTCCCACTGGTTTCAAGGTGCGGGGCAAGAAAAACGCAGAGGTTGATCACAGAGATCCCACGATTTCAGATGGAGGATCAGGAAACTGGCAGAATGAACAACCTTCTTGTGAGGGTTTCCTTCACTATGCACGGGTATGCAGACACAGACGCAGAGGAAACACGGTTCAGGCACCCCTGATCCCAGTGAACTCAGGCAGAGAATGACAGAATGGAAGAGCGAACCCCCCAACACAGCTGATGCTTCAGCTTTTAATTGCATGTGCCTAGGTAGACACTTGTCTTCCTGGAGCTGCATGCATTCCCTTTTGCACATGTTGCCTCTCCCAGGACTTAGGATAAAAACATGTCTTTCACACAGCTTTGGAATAATAATAAATTATTATTCTCAAGGACTTAAGCCCCTAATCTTAGCCCTTATTTCCAACCTTTCAGCCCCCTTTCCCTTACCCACCTTGTTGAAGCTTATTCACCCATCACTCTTTCTTCATCGTCAGTCTACACGCAGCGATTTTTATATTTTATTAATGATCTGCATAATTACATATATAAAATCAGGCTCTTGGCCTTTAACACTTAGGCTCTCTGGCCTAATAAACACATAATCCCGCCAACTTATCAACACTTAGATCACTATCCTACAAAATAGGTTTACAATATATAATATAGTTGGGCTCATCCTTGGGGATATTGCAATCCCCTCCCCTTATTTTTGCACCGTCGTCGGTGCAACTTTTACACAACATTAGCAAGATTTCCAAAATCTTCAAAAAGATGCGGGTATTTTGCCCGCATAGCATCCTCATACTCTTTTGTCGCATCGTCAGGATCATACCAGGTCCACTGGACCTCTACAAGCCCTATGGATCGACTCTAGATCGGTTTTCTCTTTCGGGTCCAATATGCGCACAGGATGCACTTGCAAGACGCCTTGTTGCTCCACCTGAATCACATTCCAATCAATAGTATGATTAGCATCAGGTATAAATTTCTTAAGCAATTAAACATAAAACGCATTATGTACAGTCATGGATGCAGGTAATGCAAGCATATATGCAATGTATGTATATGTATATACGGGCAATTCTAATAACATTATAACCTGTATACAACATACACTAAATAGAGAATTGGTACTTATCTTTTGATTTAGAAGACCTTCCACATAAACATGGTCTAGGCCAAGGTACCAAACCTCAGCAGCACTCCAATCAACCAAACTTCAGAAGCACTCCAACCAACGGTCTCTCATTCCCCACATGCCTGTCCCACCCCATGAGTGTACACCTTCACTGTCACATAGTCCATCAACTGCTACATCTCCCTTTCCTCGGGCTTCAGCAACAGGCCATCTCAAGAAGTCTCAGAGAACCATGGCTCGAGGATTCCCAACTGCCCTCAGAGGTCTTAAATCATCATCTTCTTGAGCTACTCTTTGTAGTCAACATTCTAACTTTAATCAACATCATCTCATATTCATCACCCTCATGAAGTTATCATGAGAAAACATAAAAGAATTTATTTAGAAACTCAAACTTAGTTCAAAGGGAATTCATATTTTCCCCAACACATGAAATTCTATTTCATAATTCATATTGGTTGTTGCCATATTGTGAATGTAGCCATCCTTATGGTTTTCCACGGGCACCAAACTGCATGCCATTTTTCCTGTAATGCTTCATCTTGCATACAGCCAACAAATTGCCAGTATTTTATGTACATCATAATTCAACATGTACAACAGCTTATGCAATGATCTTAGAATTGCCTGCACCTAGCAATTCAATCACAATTACCAAACAATTTAACTAAATAGAATGACTCATCATTCTATGCATATGAATGTTCATAATTGATAACAGTAAGTTTATTATTTCAATTTTCTGAACATAAAATTTTTTGTAGTCTCTATTCATGTGACTACCTAGCTTGCAACTTTCTTGTTGCAATGTTTAACAGTTCTTGAAATGTTTTCAACTTCATGAGTTAGCAACATTTCAGCCATTAGTATAATTATTTCCATGCCAAAAACATATATACATGCACTCACAAAATGCATTCAGCAAAGTGCATTTAAGTATACAATTCCATCATGTATGAGTCCAACTCTGCCCCTTACTAGACATGAGTACAACTCTCAATGCCTATTTATTCAGTGCACCTTGCATTCAATTACATAATGCTCTTTATCTCAGTCATGTATCTCACCATCCATAAGTTGGAATTCTGGCAAATGTGTTGACACATTCTCCACACACTTCCTATTGTCTTCCCAATTAATTGGATGTCTTCCTTTTCGACACGAACACTACACCAAGAATATAATTATGTGGTGTTCATTAGTGTTAGCAAAAAGGTTGCAGCCCAAGTTTTATTTAAAGGTAGGAAGTTTTTAGTACCTGTGTGGTTCATAACCTTTCCATATCCATACCTTGCCATATCCAACCAGGTCCTGGTCTCATACATGACTAGCTTACTGGCATTCATTCCTATAACAAGTTCTTACCTTTTAATTCTTTGGTTACTAACCCATAACCAAGTTAACATGACATTCTACTATGTCAGTGTGTGCATTCAGAAGCTAAAAAGATTTTAATTAATACAGGCCTCAATCCTTTACCACATCCAGTGGTATGCACTCAATAATATAATCATGTGATTTTATATAGTAACTCTGGCTGAGGAAATTCTTACCTAAATTTCCTTTCAGCAATTATGCAAAAAGAGTAATAAAACTCATACCTGCATGACTGCCATTAATAAATTTTATACTCCCTGAATGTATGATGGCAGTAGAAGCTTTCATTCTTCTTTTATCAAACCTATAACCAACACTTCAGATGTTTGTTGCTTCTCTCCTTATGTAGAAACATCATCAACAACACTTGAAAACATGCAAGCATTATTTCCCCTGGCTGACCCAATCAAGCCATAACATACTTGCTGCCACAGAAATTGCAGCAACTTATTTCCCATGTGCAACATTTCCTTGTTGATCCCAGAAGTCTTCAATTCTTCCCGGATTTCTGAATCTTCTTGTGCTCTCATTGTAGTCACTGTACATGACTATTTTTGTCTTGAGCACTTTCTAGCCAAATCACTCTTGGTTTCCTTTGCATTTATAGTCCTAAACTAAGTTGGTATTAACCTTTAGATTTTGTTAATTTCCTGGGCCCAACTATCCCAATCCCGTACTTGGATGAATCAAATTCCACACCAAGTTGTTTTATAGACTCTGGATTCTTCAACATCTAGTTACTCTTCATGACTGAATTTCTGCAGCCCTTTCCCAACATAATACTTTAGTACTTGAGGTTTTATTGTACTCTCCGCTTCTCTTTTGCTAGCTAAACATCTATCTCATGATTTATTCTTTCATTATCTTAGGATGTTCATGGACTTGACTCCATCCAAGATTTTTTCCTTGTCTACTTTGAATACTTGCCATCACATATTATGTTGATTATTAATTTTCAGCATTCCATTATTATTTGGATTCCTTTGATTTAGCTTCTGCGTGAACGAATTATAATTCCCTAAAACCTTCCTTCCTTAATCCTACTCTTTGTGTCTCCATATGAACTTATGGTTCATGCATTATCATGTATTGCAAATGGCTTTCTCCACCTAGAATTCACATTTGATGTGCAAGGATTGTCACATGGACTGTCTTCCCCAAACAAGAATCCCATTTTGGGTTTCCATGTTGCTTATCGAACCCAACATCTAATCTCACGACTTCTGAAAAATCTCAGATGTAGAATAAAGAATTTTCCATGTTCTTCTTCTCTAATGCACTTCTTGTGCAGCAATCTCTTTTCTATGAGCTAATGGCTCTTAGATATTTGTTCGACCCTATCATAAGGTTCACAGGTCTTCAGTACCTTCCTAATGCATGTTCGAACAAGATGAAACCCACGGGCTTCCTTCCTAACCCCATTTTCCTTTTTTATCACATTTTTCGGGCACTAGCTTCATTTTCCTTGGGCCCTTAATTCGCATGGGACCGCGACTGTGACCAAGTGCTAAATCAATAGGTGCTTACTCAAGCCTTCAACTTCAGGAATTTTAGAACACAACACAACAATCTCTCGGAGTTTTGTATTACCAAACTCGCGCAGTAGAGCGGATCAATAGTCCATGTTTACCCAGCATCCAACGGCTGACACTCACTATGGAACCTCAGGCATCTGAGTTTGGAGACTTTGGAATTTCGGGACTTCGGGAGATATCGCTACAAATATCAACGGTCCTTGTTGATTTGAGATCAACGATCCTCGATTACTTTAGGACTTCGGGTCTTTCCGACCAAGACCAGATCAAGGGTCCTTCGACCTCCTCCTCAATCAACGATCGAGATCTCCTTTGGGACTTCGGCGTTTTCACCCTCTACTTTCCTCTAGAGTGCTTCGTACCCAGAGTTACATATCTGGAGCCACGCGTCCACTTTCAGATCAACGGCTATCCAACAAAGTGATTCTATGTCTTCCGCATGTGTCCTCGCAAATCAATGGTCCACATTCCTTCCTTCGGATCAACGGCCCTTAGACGTTTCAGGCTTTGGCCCTTAGGGACATCCTGAAACACAACTTCGCAAAAACCCCGAAGTATGATTCTCCAAAGTTCGCGATCTGGTGACACCTATCCAACCCAGATCAACGGCTCCTAGCTTATTTGGCTATTCGGGCTTCGGAGATTTCAAACTTTCGTCCTTCGCTTTCTCCCGAAGTACTTTCACCTGAAATACATTGATTTCTTCCACGCGTTCTTCTGGATCCAACGGTCCAGATCTTCTTCCTTCCTACCGACTTCCTTTCGGAGGTTTCTGCCTCTGAATTTCCTGATATCTCTCCACGTGTCCTCCACAACGAACAGTTGTGATTTACTTCGGCCTTTGGGACTTTGGGAATTTGGGAATTTTTCACGCTCCACACTTGAAATTACCAAAGTGAATTTCTTCGAAGTCTCAGATCTCTTGACATGCATCTCTCAGCAACCGACGGCCTGGATCTTCTTCGGCCTTTGGGTATTCGGCGATTTCATATCTTCCCCAACCACAAACTTCTGAAGTGGTCCGTTCCAGAGTTATGGATCTTTCTCCACCTATCAACCTTGATGATGGATTGTCCCTAATTACTTCAGGACTTCGGTGAATTTGTTCTCCCATGCACACAAGGGTTAAGTCTCGTTCACTTACCTTTGGATCCAACAGTTGTTGGTCCTTCACGCTCAGATCCAACGGATGGGATCTGTTCCTCCTCAGCGCTCTCCTTTGCTTTCCCGAACACTGATCTAATGGTCAAGGCTCCTCCCCACAACACATCTGACGACTTTTTTCACTCCTCCTTCTGAGCTTTTGACTCCTTCCAACTTGGAAGAGTTTGTGGATATTCAAAGGTTTCGGTCTTTGAACTTTCTCCTGTGAACCCGACTATCTTGGGTCTCAGCTGCATCTCTGCTAACGCTATCCTTCCTGATCTTTGGGACTTGGAATAAGTTTGACTCCTATGCACTCCTCGCATTATCTCTTCTGAGATTTTCGATTTACTCAGTCTCTGAAGGGTCTCAACCCTTATGTTTCCTTTCAAAGGAAAACTTTGTGCCCTCCTGTCAACCATCTGCTCAAAGCACACCTTGTTGTGCGTTTTTTACAGAGTGTTCAACAGCTCTGTGAGTCTCTTCCTATGATACTCTTCTCCCTGAAATCGACAAAGAGTTCTCTCTGTGCACACTTTCACTCGCTCGATGCTCGCCTGGAAGAGCCCTACAGAGTTCTCAGTGAATCTATCTCTCTCTGAACTAAACACAAAGTTCTTCTTGTGCACTCCTTGCACTTATGTTGATGAAGGTTCAACGGTATCTCTCATTATCTTCTTTGAGGTTAACTTACCTCTGTCAACGCACTCCTTGCGAACAATTTTCACTTCTTTCACTCAAAAACTCAAAGAAGAGAAACAATTGAAACTTTTTCAATACTTTACCAGTTCACACATTACTTTGTGGTCCAACACCACTTTTGTCATGGTTACAATATCGTTACTCCTCCTAAGCTTCTTAACATGGCCAAGGTAACATATTGGCACTCAGGAATGTTTCTAAGGTCCAAAATTAGTTCCTCCAGACATAATTTCCACCTGAAACTTCATGTCCAAAGACCACCTATCCAGCCCATCTAGGTTCGGCGTTAAAACCTTGGCTTTGAACTTGAATTTTGTCTACTTCGACAACAATTATTTCGAAACTTTTGCTTCACTTTCCACTAACATGGTGCATCCAAGCTCAGTGTTGAAATCCTTGGCTTTGATACCAATTTGTAACATCCCCAGCCACCAACAGGACGGGCAATACCACTACTAAGCTCTAATACCAATTTGTAACATCCCCAACCATCAACCCCACTTCCAAGCAATGCTACTACGTGGAACATTCATATATATATATATATATATATATATATATATATATATATATATATATATATATATATAACATGCATATTTAATGAAATTTAAACAAACAATACAAAGTAACCGCAGAATTACTGCTAACATACAGAATTAATGGAAAACAACTGTAATTCATACTTGCAATGAAATACATGATAACATTTCAAAGACACAGACATGCATCATATATAAATTAAGTAAAAATATTAATACTTATCTTTAAATTGGAGTAATTCCACCAACTACATGCAGACCTTCCACAAACCTCCCAGCCTTAGACCACGTTGCAAATCACGCTCAGCAGTAGGTGACCCCCGAGCTGGGACTAAGTTCCACCCAAGGCAAGGGAATCCTAGACTAGACTAAGGTTACAGGAAAGCTTCACAATGCAACCAAAAGGATTCTCTCCAGGAGCCTTCTTACGCCCACTACTCACGGACTCTCATTCGCCACATGCATGTTCCACCCGGGAGTATACACCTTCACAAGAACAGTCCATTGATTTCTTCACCTCCCTCTCTAGGTCTCGGCAACAGGTCGGATCAGGAATTTTCAGAGCTCCGTAGCTGGTGCTAGACTCTCTCTGGGATAAAACCACTTCCCAGTAGACTCTCTCACCTGGAGAGAGCTACTCATAGGCCTGACAACCTGCCTCTTCTACCATGAGCCTGACAACTTGCTTCTTCAGCACACTCCTCGACTCAGCTCCGGCCAGGTGAGGACAATAGTAACGGTTCATTACCCATTCACACATGGATGACAGTAGAAACAGCATATGGACATGGCACCACAGGCGACAACAGCCTATGCTAAAACACAACATGGTTAAGGCGATTACCCAGGTGTCGAGTTCCTCATAAAACATAGAACGGCTCACGGATTTTGGGATTCAAGATGTGTGGTTGTCTCAAGGTTCCATGCAAAGGAAAGACGATTCAAACGGAGGATCATTCCATAGTTTTTTCCCACTGGTTTCAAGGTGCGGGGCAAGAAAAATGCAAAGGTCGATCACAGAGATCCCACGGTTTCATACGGAGGATCAAGAAACTGGTAGAAAAAACAACCTTCCTGTGACGGTTTCCTTCACTGTGTGTGGGTATCCAGACACAGACGCAGAGGAAACACAATTCAGACGCCCCCGATCCCAGCGAACTCAAGAGGAGAATGACAAAATGGAAGAGTGATCCCCCCAACACAGTTGACTCTTCAGCTTTTAACTGCATGCGCCCAGGTCGATACTTGTCTTCTTGGAGCTGCATGTGTTCCCTTTTGCACACATTGCCTCTCCTAGGACTTAGGATAAAACGTGTCTTTCACACAGCATTGGAATAATAATAAATTATTATTCTCAAGGACTTAAGCCCCTCATCTTAACCCATCTTTCCAACCTTACAACCCCCTTTCCATTACCCACCTTGTGGAAGCTTAGTCCCCCATCACTCTTTCTTCGTGGTCGGTCTACACGCAGGGATGTTTATATTTTATTAATGATCTGCATAATTACATATACAAAATCAGGTCCTTGGCCTTTAACACTTAGGCTCTCTGGCCTAATAAACACATAAGCCCACCAGCTTATCAACACTCGACTCACTAGCCTACAAAAAGGGTTTACAATACATAATATAATTGGGCTCATCCTTGGGGATATTACATCAGAGGAGGTTAATACATCATCTTCATTTATGTTCACATGATGTTGCACCCAACACTTTGGGATTTCACACGTTCACCTTGTGCTCAGCCACAGGCACATCCAACTTAACAAATCGTCTTTCCCACTAGATAACCATCTGGATTTCTTATCAACTCTCTGAATAGAGGAGGTCATCTCTATGTTCCTAGCTCTGTCTCGGGTAGGAACCACGTACCCTTCTTAGGGGATTTCTCCCAGGTTTGTAAGCAGAGAGAAATACTTACATAGCTGCAATGATCCACACCTCATGGGTTTGTAAGTTGGAGAATGTCTCACATAGTTGCAATCATCAACAACTATATAGAGAAATTTGCAACACATTATCTTGTGAACATCAAAATGAATGGCATACAACAACAAAATATACAACTCTTTTGGGTTGTCAAAGCAAGGCAACATCTGAACTAGGGAAAGTGGTTCACTAAGAACCAAAACCAACAAAAGTTACCCTATCTAGTGCATGAAATTGACACAATGGAGACCATTATTGGTAAAGGGGTAAGCATTGATCCATGTGGTTTTCTGAGGTCATCTCATAAACAGATTTGATGCTAACAATTTTCACAGTGTTTGGGTATTGAGATTCCAACATGTTTTTTTGGGCCTTCCCTTGCATTTTTCAAAATTATGACAGCCAAGTGAAGAGAAATGAGCTCAATGTGGAAATTATCTTCCCAACAAGTTAAATAAGACATATTGTCACCTCTTATGTTCTACAAAGTTTTATCTCTCACCCCGTACTTTCTTCATTACAATTTTTTTTTATAGGTTATAAATCCTCATCATATTTTGTTAAAGGTTCAACATCTTTATCATGGGGATCAAAATAATGTTATGTTGTTAGGAATGAGAGATACTTAGTCTTGTAAGAAAGGATAGGAGGAGTTATGCACATGTTTTTCATGACTGTCTCATAATTACCAGAGTTTGAAAATTGTTTTTTCAAGTCAATTCCATCCAAAAAATGTCAAAAGATAGCTTATTCAGGGCGTTATAGTAAGTTCTCGCAGCTCTCCACATAGGAAATATGCAGGCACTACAGGAACACCTGTAGCGGCCTGTTTTTCAACAAATGACATGATGTTGAGTTTTTTATGATGGTTGATGGTGAAACATGATAATGACACTATTCCACACCCTAAAATACACATAAGACACTATTTTTTATCTTCAGAAAAGAGTTTTGGAGCAGCATTGTATGAAAAAAGGAGAAAGCAGAAAACATGGGATTTTCTGAAAATTATTGTTTTTGCAGTCAAGTTCAAACTCAGTCTCTCACCAAATGGAGAGGAATTTGTAAAAATAAAAACAATATTTTCTTAAAAACAATATCATATACAAAATCCTCTCTTAGTTTTTACACAAGCGTCGTTGTTTGAGAGATACAAGCAGATCTTTACAGCTCATTTTTCAGATTTGAAAATAAGGGAATTTTCTTGTTTTAGTCATCATATTTGAGCACATATTACGAGGATATGGAGAGGTATTTTGAAAAACTGAAATATTTTTTTCTCAATAACAAGCACATATAAAAAAACCTCGCTCTTTTTTTACACAGGTGTCATGGTTTTGGAGATACAAGAAGATATTTACAACTCATTTTTCAAATTTGAAAATACAGGAATTTTTATGTTTTAGTCATCATATTTGGGAACAAATTACGAGGATATGGAGAGGAATTTTGAAAAAATGAAAGAGTTTTTTCTCAATAACAAGTTCATATACAAAACCCTCCCTCTGGTTTTACACAGGTTTCAAGGTTTGGCAGATACAAGCAGATATTTACAGCTCATTTTTCACAAATTCACCATATGTTGTGAAATGGGACAGTTAGCCCTTAGTTTGATTCCACACGTGCCAAGATGAGGTTTCAAGTCAAGAAGACACATGCATGTTCAAGGAGGATATTTTTTCTAAACATCCTCAAATATTTGATTTGATTTGAATGTATTTAATGCTTTAAAGGACAAACCCTAGATTTTAGGTATGGGACTGATTTTCCAATTTTTTTGTAATCTTGTTGATATGACTAAGTGCAAATTCGACCCTAGGAGGTGTCATATATGTCAATTTTAAGTATATCAGATCCAAAATTTAAGGATCTAGTTGTTATCTCATAGATCTATAAATCTCATGGAAAATCATATGTAAAAGAGGAGGATTCAGTCCAAGGGACTTAGAGAGAGTTGCAGAGGGTGAATAGCCTATGTAATATTTTGAATAATCTTATGCAAGACTTCTATGTAAAGATTTCAACTGATACCAAATTTCATGATCAGCTTGTTTTCCTTATCCTCAGTTCATCATTTCTCTTTTTCATATTCTTAAATGCGTTTTTTTGCTATAGGATATATGTATGCAATTCGATGTTGAGAAGACTGTAGTATAGGATATGCTATAGTTTTCACCACCGGCCACATTTGAGACTTATATTCACAATCATAAAGGGTTTTTGAATGTTGAGTATTTTTCCATGTAAGTGTATCAAGGATCCAGGTGCTTTATTATTAACTTAGAGGTTTTTTTTTATTCATTTCATCATTCCATTTCTTTATAGCCTTGGAGATGATCTAAGTTTTGTTAGCTTGACTTGTTTCCCATAGAATGTTGAGACAAGGTTATTATTTTTAATGGACTCCATGCCCAATGGCCAGTTGTTGATTTGCAGTCATCTCACTGCCTTCATGTTGATCCTACCACTCTCTAAGTTTTCCTGAAACCAATTAAATCAAGGTGTGTTAGGCTTAACTCTTTAGTAGTCAAGAGTCAACTTCTAGCACTAACATCATTTGGTGGCATTGTCGGGGACGAAAATGAAGCAATTTTCCCTAGGAGAACGACATTGATTAGATCCAACTTTAGATGGTGAACTGAATTCAAACACATATAGATTGCATACTCTTTCACCTAGCGACTCCACAATCTAAGACTCCATTGGAGGAAGAATCCTATTGAAAGAAAAATGAAAGGACGGAAGGGAAAACCCAGGTATCAGCTCATTATCCGTCTCCGTGAACTTTTGTTCTTCTTTATCAGCTTGTTCATGTCTTTCCCTTTGCATGTAAAGAGGATCATCCTATGTTTTGTTTATGCAGATGATTGTAAACCTACAAATGCATATTCTCCTTTGGATAATAAATATTTGTCTTCTTCATGCACTATTGACCTTGATTTTATGCCATCATGTGAACCTATTGATAAATTCGATGCCTGTGTTTCAATTTCTCCTTAAGTTGACTCATATTGTAAACTTGTGGATTACGAAGTTGATATACCTTCTGATGTCCCTGTTGAACCTTGCAATAAACTAGCTGACCTTTGTGTTTAGCCTACTGGCCTTTGTGTACCTAAATGATTACCCTCCCATGTTCTTTGAATACCTTCCTGTGTTCAAAGGAGATGATCATATTGCAGTCGATAAGCACATGGAAGATTTTGAGGATTTTTTTGATAATTTTGAAATCATGCATGAGGATGTTATTGTTGATTAAGGTTGGTTGTCATTGACGTCAACCCTTGAAGAAATCCTCGTGGCACAAGGTTTGGGTAATAGACCCAAGATTGTTTGATGTGAAGATGACTCATTATTGTCTTGTCATGGTTGATAAGAAGTAAAAATGGATGAACTCCAAAGTGGTCCCCTTATGGTGAAAGCCCTCACAGGAAGACACTTTACAGAGTGAGAGAACCCATTCTTATTTGAGGAATAATGAGATGAAGGACAGTGAATTTGTGAGTGAAAACATCCTATATGGATAGTGCTTGTCCTATCTGTTATCACCAATTCTTGTAAAGGGTGTGTTTTCCTAAGAGATAAGCCCCTTTGGGTAGAAAAATGCAAAGAAGTGGGGTAAAAACCCACTTACCCTAGGTTGGGGTGAAAATGGACATTTGGTTAAGAGGCAAGCAGATCTGGGCGGCCAGAATCTGTGTGCCCAAATCTACGGTCAAGGTTGGATTTTGGAGCCCCCTCGCCATTCTACCTTTAAAGCGGGGGGGTCCGGAATTAGACATGCATCTCTCAATGGTCTGGATTGGGGAGCTTGGATCTATGGTCAAGGTTGGATTCCAGACCCCCTTTGCCTATCGACCTTTGATAGGGGGGGAGGGGTCTAGAATTGGCGGCTTAAAGCGGGCCCCCCATTGTCACATCTTCGATTTCCTCCACCGTCCACTTTTCGCCATCTGTCTTCCACTCCATATCTCACCTCCACTCAGTGCCATCTTGGCACACCTTATCCCCTTTCGCTCCCTCTTGCCTTCTAACACCTGTCCCACTCCCTTCCACGTCGTCCCGCCATAAGCAACGTGTCCTCCTCGAACAGTCATATCTCGTCACCTTTCCTCCTTTCATCTATCACCCTCTTTCCCCCTGTCATGTGTCTCGCCCCTATCACTTCCTTGGTCAATTCCCTTCCCTCTTCCATGACAAGCATGCTAAATCATCCCTGCCTTACCTTTGTTCTTACACTACTTCCTATCTTATGCCCCATTTATCGGACCTGCCTACAAGTCTTTCCAAGCAGTCGGTTGGTGGATCCAGGTGGCACCGTGAGAAGACCTCCACGTCCTAAAAGGCAGATTTGAGCAGGTTGTTCCCGACCCCAAGGAGGTAGTTATTGAAGTTGTTGGTGGTAGTTAGACATCGTCTCCACTATAAATGGAAATCCTAGAAAAGGACCCGAGATAGGTCAATTCTTTTGTAGGGTGCTAGGAGTCTGATTGCCTCTGACATAAGCGCACAACTGTCCAGAGACTGTAGGTGCATTCTTCTAGTAAACATGCAGACGTAATGTTGTTAATGAAGAAGTCTCGGTTTTGTTGTTGTTATTTTCTTTGGGTATATGTAGGCAATTTTGCCATTTTGTAAAGCATCATTGGTAGAGCTAAGCTCCATGTTGTATGGTTTTGATGAAGCACTGGTTTCTCTAATCATGTATGTGCATCCAAGATTTCTTGTTTAAATGGCAACCAGCTTTCTTATTTACTCTATTTTCCTTCGGATGCTAAGGATTTCATGATCGACAGATTCGCATGAACCATTGTGACTGTGTTATGATAAATGATTTTTTGTAACGTTGTGATATTCCTTAGTTTCCTTATGATTTAAATTCTAGGAGTTCTCGTGTTTAAATCATTCATCCTTAGGTTGTTGAAAGGCCTGACGTCTTCGGTCGACCTCTACATTTTCTCATTAATGTCTTCCTCCTGCTTACCCTTACTACAACCTACTGACTGAAGTTAGACTAAGACCTAGCCTATTCATACATAGTTCGGTCCAGGATTCTGAGTTAAAACGATATCATTTTGAGTCTACTCTCTTTCGATCACCCTTGATAAACAAATCGTGGCATAAACTGATGGGTGTCGAGCTCTGCTCCTGCTGCAATCCAGGAGTGACTTCTGATGTTAACATTTTTGGCGTCATTGTCGAGGACAAAGTTGAATATTTTCCCTAGGATTGAACGACATTGAGCCTCTGATTCTGAAGGTGCATCAGGCATCAGAGCCCTACAAGATTTCTACTGTGCACCTGGCGACTCCATTGTGACGACTCCACTGTGACGAACCTGTTGTTTCAGTTGTGGCCTCGAGGGGTAGACACGCATGGTCTCATCCATAATCACCTCTAGTTACACCTGAAGCAAATCCTGAGAATCTTGTCAGAAAGGGAAGGGCCCTCGAAGTAGAAACTTTTGTTGTTGAACCAGGTATTTCTAACAGTTCTCATCTTCCTCTGTTAGAAACTCCATTTTTTGTTTCTCAGTTTCCCAGACGACCTGTTACTGAAGTTTCCCATTTTCTAAACTTTGGGAGTGTTCCTGCTGAGTTTTCTTCTCCTGGTCTGGGACTGGAAGGAGAAACTTTTGTCACTCCTATCTCCCCTGACATTGCAGCTTGGTCTAGACCTAAGATCATAGGAGATTTCCTGACTCCTAGCTTCGCCACCCCTCCTTTTTTTATTGTGGTTTCTACTGCAGAGAGAGAAGCATATGCTCATTCAAGCCCTGTATCCTTCTCTCTGAATCCTCCATTGTTTCCTATTCTACCTTAAATCTTAGCTCCAGTATCCCCTGTTCGAACTCCTTCTCCTCCTAGTTCTCTTCCACCTAATATTCCTATGGCAGGAGAAAATCCCCCCGTGACTAAAATGGAGGCTATAATAGCTGCTAGGTATGCTCCCCTTGTGTTACCTCAGCCTCTCAATTCTCTTCTAGCATATTTCTACCTTAAGCATTTACCCAGGTTCACAAGCGAAGGAGACATATCTACAAAACAACACCTTGAAGCCTTTTACATTTTCACATATGATATTTTTATCATGCATGCAGACGTATGGATGAGGATTTTTGTCCATAGCCTTGAAGGCGAGGCCAGGAAATGATTTAAGGCCCTTCCTCTTGGATCTATCGATGGGATTGAGGCTTTGGAAAATGCCTTCTTGAGACAGTGGGGAGACAAAAAAGACTTCATGTATTACATGACAGAGTTTGGGTCCTTGAAACGAATGGAAGGAGAGTCTGTCTCTAATTTCTCCAAGAGATTCAATAAAATGTACAATAAGATTCCCGTTGAGATAAATCCCTCAAAAGCCTCTGCCAAAATCACTTATGCTAGTGCTTTTGATCTCGATTTATGCTTCTTGTTGAGGGAAAGACGAGCCATTTCCTTAGCTCACATGCAAGATTCGGCTATGGAAGTTGAGTCAAATATATTGGTTGTTGACCGACTCAGAAATAAAGCAGATAGAGATATGCCCATCAGGAGAGTTGAACCCTCCTCATCATGTTCCTCTGCCCTTCCCCCCCAAGGGAACGGGGTAACTAAAGTGCTGAAATCACTTTCGGCTAGGATGGAAAGGTGGGAATTAGAAGGGAAGCTCATATATAGAAACCCCCAAAGTACTGATAACAGAGGTTTCAGGAGGCCAAATAATAATTTCCCTCAAATTATTCCTAGGGAACAAAGGAACAGAGATAGAGACGACCAGAGGATCCAAACCCCTCTTCAAAATAACCTTGTTGTTAGTGAGGAAGAAGAGGAAATAATTGAGCTTGGCCCTGAAATCCATTGTTTTGGAGACACCTCCCCTTTCCCCCATTTGACTCAATCCGCATATGAAGAAACCCTTATGAACAGTCAAATCAATGAGTTGGGTAAGGGGGAGAAGGCCAAATGCAACAGTCCTAACAGATACAACCTCATGTCAAAGAGGAACGAAGGGAAGGTTGATATTCTTGATCAACCTCTTGTATCAGAAAGGCATGCTAAGCCTATAGCACGCACTACCAAGGAAAGGATCACTCGGAATATTTCTCCAACAGCCAAAGACCCTGTTCCTGAGGTAAGAGAAGCTCCTAAGCCTCCTTCTTTCTTTAGTTTTGAGCATGAAATTCGGAAAATTAGAATTCATGTACCTCTCTCGGAACTAGTTAAAAATGAAGATTTCAAAAGGTCCCTCTCCAAACTGCTACAATCTGAGTCCCCCCAGCTTTCCATAGACTCAGTAAATCTCCAAGATGAAAAGCCAGTAGTCATACTAGGTCCCATGGTAGAAGACAGAGACGATTCATCCCCTCCCTTCTACACATCCCTGAACATACATGATAAGGTGTTGCATAATTGTTTGATGGATTCAGGGGCTTCCCATAACCTCATGCCCAAAATAGTCATGTAATAATTGGAACTGGAAGTAACAAAGGCCTATCATGATTTGTACTCTTTTGATTCAAGGAGGGTGCAATGTTTTGGAGTCATCAAAGACCTGGTAGTATCATTGTTTCAGCTGCCCATGAAGAGTGTGGTCATGGACATTGTAGTAGTTGATGTTCCCCCCAAGTTTGGCATGTTGTTGTCAATATCGTGGATTAAAAAGCTTGGAGGGAAATTATATATGGACCTCACATATGCCACCATTCCAGTCTTTGGAGGGGAACACAGAAAGTTGTATAAAGAAGCTCAACTAGCGTACATTGTTAGTGATGAAGCATACCCCACCAATCATCCTATCTTTGCACTTGATACTGATTTGGGGTCTAGTTTATTGCAGCTCACTAATGCTCCTGAAACCCCTCTTCAAATCATAAAAAAACCCATATATGATCGAGAAATACCTCCCCCAACTACCTCTGTGTGGAAAATGTTCTTCAACGGAGCTTATTCTAGTGAAGGTGTTGGTGCTGGAGTGGTTTTTGTGTCACCTTGTCAGGAAGCCATTTCCCTATCATACAAGCTAGAGTTTGATACCACCAATAATGTGGTTGAATATGAGGCTCTTGTTCTGGGTTCAAGGGCTACAAAAGAAATGGGAATTGAGGAGGTAACAGTGTTTGGAGATGCAGAGTTGATAGTTCAGCAAATCAAAAATGCTTATCAGGTTAAGCATTCTCGACTCAGAAGTTACAGAAATAAGGTATGGGAACTAATTGACAATTTTTGGGGGGCATTCAACATTACATTTATTCCAAGAGAGGAAAATACTTTGGTTGATTCCTTAGTTGTTTCGGCTAGTTAGTGTAAGATCCCTTTGCCTCCTAAGATCAAACATGAGGTTGAGATAAGATATAGGCCCTCTGTACCAGACAATATAAAGCATTGGAAGGTATTCGAGGATGATCTGGAAATCAGAAAATTTCTTGAGTCTGTCAATGAATTCTTTGCATTGCACATTGATCAAGATCCTGACCCCGAAGGTGACCCTCACCCTGAAGAATTTTTAAATAAAATTGCCAATCACCATATTGTTCAATTGCCTAGCAATCACATTCCAAAAGGATTAGTTCCTTTAGAAAGATTGTTCGATGGGAATGATGTGGCATTAAAGGGTAGGGTTTCAAATGGAAATGTTGATACAGCTGAGTGCAACATTAGCACATAGTAGGAGCCTAAATTCGTCAAGTTGTCGAGCAGCTTGTCAAGGGAGAAAAGGGTCGAGTATATTGACTTATTAAAAGAATTTGTCGATGTGTTTGCATGGACCTATGAAGACCTTAGGACATATGACACATCTATAATTGAGCACAATATCCCACTGAAAGAGGAAGCTAAGCCTTTAAGGAAAAAGCTAAGACAGATTAACCCCATATTGTTTCATGTCATGGAGAGAGAAGTGAAGAAGTTGTTAGATGCCCAAATCATTGTCCCTCTGAGATATTCTGAGTGGGTGGCTAATCTGGTGCCGGTAAGAAAGAAGAGTGAAGAAATCAGAGTCTGTGTTGATTTCAGAAATCTGAATAGAAGCTCAAACAAGGACAATTACCCCCAACCTAAGATGGAACACATATTGCAAAGGGTAACTGGTGCGTCCAGGATATCCATGATCAATGGTTTTTTTTGTTACAATCAAATATCAATTTTGCTTGAGGATAGAGAAAAAACATCTTTCACCACTCCTTGGGGCACATTCATGTATGCCAAAATTCCTTTTGGATTGATGAATGCAGGAGCAACATTTCAGCAAGCCATGGACATAGCCTTCATTAGGGAGAAAGATCAGTTTGTGGTGATCTATCTGGATGGCATCACTGTCTTCTCCATATCTGGTGAAGAAGATTGTTGTCACTTGAGGAAGGTTTTCTTGAAGTGTCGAAGGTTTGGCCTCTCCTTGAACCCCAAGAAATATTTGTTTGCTATGAAGGAGGGGAAGCTATTAGGCCATATAGTATCAGCAGAGGGAGTGAGAATTGATCCCAGCAGGGTGGAGGCAATTTAGACCCTGTCACTCCCGATATCCAAGAAAGAGGTCCAATCTTTCCTTGGCAAGATTAACTTTCTAAGGAGGTTCGTCTTAAATTTTGCTGAGTTAGTGAAACACATCATAGTCATTCTCAGAAAAGGAAATGAAGTAAAGTGGACTACTGAACCCAAGGAATCTTTTGTCCAAATAAAGAAGGCATTGACTGAGGCGCTTGTGTTGATCAATCCTGATTATTCCAAGGATTTCTTAATTTTTTCTTTTGCTTCTTTTGATACAGTAGCAGCGGTCTTATTGCAGAAAAATTAGGAAGGGCGAGAGCAGCCCATTTCCTTCTTCAGTAAGGAATTAAGAGATACAGAAATCATGTATGAGATCATGGAGAAACAAGATTACGCCTTGGTGAAAGATCTCAAAGATTTCAGAATCTATGTCCTGCACTCAAAGGTGATTGCATGTGTTCCTCCAGTCTCTTTGAAGGACATCCTTATACAGCCTGACATAGATGGGAGAATGGGAAAGTGGATTTCCAAGGTCCTTGAGTTTGACCTGGAAGTAAATCCCACCAAGTTGGTTAAAGGGCAAGGTTTAGCCAAGCTCCTGGATGAATCTAACGGTAAGTCCTTGGGGTTAAATTTCGTACATATTCACTCAGAAAATCAGCAAGCTAAGTTGTCAGATGGCAGTCCTCAAAGCAACCCCCTATTGGCATAATGCTCCCGGTATAAAGATGTTATATTTTTCCTACAGGAGTTAAAGCCCCCTAATGAAATGGGGAAGAGTAAGGCAAGAGCTCTAAAGCTCAAAGCAGTCAAATATTTCCTTATTGACCAAATATTGTACTGGAGAGACCCTTTAGGGGTGTTTATAAGGTGTATGAACCCACAGGAGGCCCAGAAAGTTACGTTTGACTTCCATAGCAGCCTATGTGGAGAGCATCATTTCTGGAAAACCACATCCCACAAAATTCTCAGAGCTGGGTACTACTGGCCCACCTTATTCACTGATGTCTGCAGAGAAGTTAGAGACTACATCAAATGCCAAAGGTTCTCAGGAAAGGAGCAGCTCAAATCTCTGCCACTAAAGCCTGTAGTAGTTTCAACACCCTTTCAATAGTGCGGGTTGGACTTCATTGGAGAAATTCATCCTCCTTCAAGTGGCCAGCACAGATGGATCCTGACTGCAACAGATTACTTCACCAAGTGGATAGAAGTTGTCCCCACTAGGAATGCTTCACACGAGGTAATTATCAGCTTCCTAGAGGATATTATAGCCAGATTTGGTTGTCCCATCAGAATTATCACTGATAATTCTGCTTCTTTCAAGTCTGAGCCTTTGGTTAAGTTCTATGAGCAGTTTGAGATTTCACTGATTCATTCCACCCCCTATTATCCTCAAGCCAATGGGCTGGCAGAATCTTCCAATAAAATTATGATCAAGCTCATTAAAAGATTGTTGGAAGACAATAAGAAGGCCTGGGATTCAAAGCTCAAATTTTCTCTGTGGGTTGATCGAGTGACAACAAAGAAGTCCCTGGGCACCTCCCCTTTTCAACTTGTTTACGGGATAGAAGTTGTATTTCCCACTCAACTGGACTTACCTTGGCAAAATTATTTCAAGATTATGAAGGAGATCCAGATCATATGGTCAGAAGAATTCATCAGCTGGTGGAAGTGTAGCAGACCAGAGAGCAGGTAATGGACAGAGCCTGCAGTCATCAACAGAAAATCAAGCAAGCCTTTAACAGGAAGGTCAAAAAGGAAGAATTTGAGCTGGGAGATCTTGTGCTTAAGTGGGATGCACCCAGGCAGGACAGAGGCAAACACAGCAAGTTTGATGCCCTCTGGATTAGACCTTTCAAAATCTCTGAAGTATTCTCGAACAACACTTACAGGTTGCAGGATTTGGAGGGCAAAGAAGTTTTCAATGGCCCAGTAAATGGGTGTTTCCTGAAGAAATGTTTCGTTTAAATCCTTAGACAACTCCTCTGTTTTTGTAAATATTGTTTTTCTATTTGTTTTCGGCTTAATAAATGACTCCATAGCCCAACAGCAAGGCACTTGAATTGAAAATGAGTCCTTAGAGCATCACAGGGATGACTCTATCCCCCATGGAGCCTAATGTTATCACCAATTCTTGTAAAGGGTGTGTTTTCCTAAGAGATAAGCTCCTTTGGGTGGAAAAATGTGAAGAAGTGGGGTAAAAACCCACTTACCCTAGGTTGGGGTGAAAATGCACACTTGGTTAAGCAGTAGGCAGATCTGGGCGGCCAGAATCTACACGCCCAGATCTACGGTCAAGGTTGGATTCTGGAGCCCCCTCTCCATTCTACCTTTAAAGCGAGGGGGTCCGAAATTAGATGCGCATCTCTCAACGGTCTGGATTAGGGAGCCCAGATCTATGGTCAAGGTTGGATTATAGACCCCCTTTGCCTATCTACCTTTAATAGGGGGGGGGGTCCGGAATTGGCGGCTTAAAGCGGGTCCCCCCGTGTCACATCTCTGATTTCCTCCACCGTCCACTTTTCGCCATTTGTCTTCCACTCCATATCTCACCTCCACTTAGTGCCATCCTGGCACACCTTATCCCCTTTCGCTCCCTCTTGCCTTCTGACACCTGTCCCACTCCCTTCCACGTCGTCCAACCATAAGCGACGTGTCCTCCCTCGAACAGTCATATCCTGTCACATTTCCTCATGTCATCTATCACCCTCTTGCCCCCTGTCATGTGTCTCACCCCTGTCACTTCCTTGGTCACTTCCCTTCCCTCTTCCACGACGAGCATGCCAACTCATCCCCTCCTGACCTTTGTTCTTACACTGCTTCCTATCTTATGCCCCATTTATCGCACCTGCATACAAGTCTTTCCAAGCAGTCGATTGGCGGATCCAGGTGGCACTGTGAGAAGACCTCCACGTCCCAAAAGGCAGAGTTGAGCAGGTTGTTCCCGACCCCAAGGAGGCAGTTATTGAAGTTGTTGGTGGTAGGTAGACATCGTCTCCACTATAAATGGAAAGCTTAGAAAAGGACCCGAGACAGGTCAATTCTTCTGCGGGGTGCCAGGATTTCGATTGTGTCTGACATAAGCACACGACCGTCCAGAGACTGTAGGTGCGGTCTGCTAGTAAACATGCAGACGTAATGTTGTTAATGAGGAAGTCTCAGTTTTGCTTCTCTTATTTGCTTTGGGTATATGTAGGCGATTTTTCCATTTTGTAAAGCATCGTTGGTAGAGCTAAGCTCCCTGTTGTATGGTTTTTATGAAGCACTAGTTTCTCTGATCATGTATGTGCATCCAAGATTTCTTGTTTAAATGGCAGTCAGCTTTCTTATTTACTCTATTTTCCTTCTGATGCTAAGGAGTTCATGATCAACAGATTCGCATGAACCATTGTGACTGTGTTATGATAAATGATTTGTTCTAACGTTGTGGTATTCCTTAGTTTTCTTGTGATTTAAATTCTAGGAGTTCTTGTGTTTAAATCGTTCATCCTTGGGTTGTTGAAAGGCCTGACATCTTTGGTCGACCTCTACATTTTCTCATTAATGTCTTCCTCTTGCTTACCCTTACTACAACCTACTGACTGAAGTTAGACTAAGACCTAGCCTATTCATACATAGTTCGGTCCAGGATTCTGAGTTAAAACAATATCATTCTGAGTCTACTCTCTTTCGATCACCCTTGATAAACAAATCGTGACATAAACTGATGGGTGTCGAGCTCTTCTCCTACTACAATCCAGGAGTGACTTCTTATGCTAACACTGTCATTTCCGGTGGTATGTGGAACGTCACATAACTCCTCATAGTTAGAGATTTATGACCATATGAAGTTGGATAACCCTCATGAGTCTTATAGAATCCCCCAAGAGTCAAAGTGCTTTGCGAAAAGAAATTATTTTAAATGAAGAAGCCCTAAAATAAGGAAAGTGTAAGGCTACATGGAGATATAAATAAGAGACAAAGATCACTCGTAAAAACACACGTGTACATATTGTATATTTATTTTCTTATGTAAGGCTTCTTGTAAATACTTGTGGATACATTTGAAGTGGTGAACGTCTGAGGTAGCATGAAGGGTTGACAGTGAAATTCTCGGATTCACAGAAAACCCTATTTTTTGAGGCATACGCAGGTTGTCCGTGTATAGGGTGTGTATGTATGCAGGTTGGTTGTGTATAGGGTGAGTATGTACGCGGGTTGACTGTGTATAGAATGAGTACATGTTGATAAAGCCATGAAACTTCAGAAGATGAAGGCGCAGAGGTTCTAGATTATGAGATCAAGCTCCTAGGAAGGTCTAGAGTGCTCAGATACATCAGATCCATCCATTGGTTCAAAAGGTATGTCCTATGTCTATGAATAGTTGGATTTTGATGTATGCATGAGGAATGGCAATGGAGATTTGAGGATTCTCCCTAGAGAGACTAGTGGATACATGGGATCTTCTGTATAACTCAGATCTATAGAAATATAGTGATGGTATATTTATCATTGATACTTCTTGTTGAGGCACATATTGTATTTCTTGGCATATGGCTAAGAGTTTTTATGGTACATGATTGAGATCTTGTATTTATTGATGTATTGAGAAATTGAATATCAGAAAGGGGTTGATGACTAAGATCATGTGAGGGATATTATACTTGTTCATGATTACACATACCTATATGGCACATGACTAGAGAGAGACATATTTTCCTTGAGTAGAGGTTATGTATGAGGATGCATGAACAGGGTACCGTTACATTTGGATACAGTGACAAGTTACAGATCTATGTGAAAGAAGTTATAGAGGGTCAAAAGTTTTCAAGTGAAAGGAAACCCTAGTTTCAGAAGGCATATGCGGGCTGCATAACAGATAGCACACGTACATACGTGGCTTGCATCACTATAGGTCATGTATCTGTTGTATTTTTGTAGATACGTGCTCAGTTCAGGTACGGTTTGATTACAGGGTAGTTGTATAGATTGGATACAGGGCAGTGGTACAAGTTGATATAGTTGTATAGTAGTATATCTCACAGTGACAGGTAGACAGTATTTCCATCATTCTACTTCTACTTCAGGGCGGTTGGATGGGGTAAGGATAGGTGGTTGTAGCCACCTTCCAGTTGTAGCCGAAGAACATAGGGGGTTGTAGCCTCCTTCTGGTTGTAGCCAGAGAATTGGGGAGTTGGAGCTTCCCTCATGTTGTAGCCTGAGAAACCAGGGGGTTGGAGCCTCCTTCCAGTTGCAGCTGGAAAACAAAGGAAGTTGGTGCTTCCAATGAATCTAATTCTTCAAGACATATAAGAAAAAGCATTCAATGGTTTTCTCTCGATTTGGATTTCCACGTAAAACACTAGCGTATTGTGTATGTGTGTGACTGTTTATTTCTTATTGCTCATTATTGGATAACAATTCTACATTGATATA
>ML783072.1:454439-475664 GCA_009831015.1 Picea engelmannii
TGGGAAGGAGATTTTTCATAAAAAAATCTTGGGAATATCATAGTGTGCTTATGTTCATGAAATCATATCAAATTATTTCAAATGAAACTTATCACAAATTATTTCAAATGAAACTTATCACAAGTACTAATTTTTGGTTTAGATTCACTTGTGTTATTAGCATAGATTTTGGGTAGTGTTACTATACAAACTAGTACCTTTAACTTAAAGTCCAAAAGATAGGGTATTAGCCTCGTGGAATTTAGGTGGTTGGTCATTGTCACCTCATCAACTCTCTTTTGCACTTTAAATTGGGGAAAAGCTTTCTATCCGAGGGGGGTTTTCCTATTGGTTACTAAGTTCACTTCATGTAGTAATGAGTGGGAGTAAAGAGAACCTAAGAACAAGGAAAAAGGAATTGGGTTTGGTGTGATGAATGAAAGGGAGTCTAGTGCCTTATTTATTTGGGATATGGAGTCATTTAAGCAACTCAAGTGGGAAAATCAAGGGCTATAAGTAGCTAAGTAGCATGTCATACAACTCCTTAACTTAGTTCAACAATTAACTTACATGACAACAAACAATCAAGTGATGTGAACTACTTAACCCTTAATTTTGGCGGCTAAATCTTACAAAGATGTGAGGGAGAGAGTCTATCTAGATTCACAACTCAAAGCAATAATGAAGGTGGCCCCTACCCAAAAATATCTACTAATATTCCTAATCAAATGATGTAGAGCATATAAAAAAAATTATCTTGAAGATAAATGACACAAAACGAAGATGGGAGAAGGTTAGAAACCTAAACCTCAATCAATCCTTTACAATGGGCAGGTGTACCTCTTTATGACCTTATTATAATGATTAACATATGGGACAACAAACAATCAAGCAATGTGAACTACTCAACCCTTAATTTTGGTGGTTAAATATTACAAAGATGTGAGGGAGAGGGTCTATCTAGATCCACAATTCAAAGCAATAATGAAGGTGGCCCCTACCCAAAGATATCTACTAATATACCTAGTCAAATGATGTAGAGCATATAAAGTTTATATCTTGAAGATAAATGACACAAAAGGAAGATGAGAGAAGGGTAGAAACCTAAACCTCAATGAATCCTTTCCAATTGGTAGTTGTAGCTCGTTATGGCCTTATTATTGCATATATCATTCACAACCTGCAAAATTCAATCTCCAAATATGCACCCTAGAACATATATCCACACATACATATAGAACATATATCCACACATACATAAATTGACATAAATAAAACCAAAACTTACATATACAAGAGACCAAATCCTCCAAAGCTTGGAGATAGCTTTCTCAAAAGTTCTTCCATTATCATTGATATCCAATCCAAGTTGAAAATGGAGAGAGAAAACCCTTACATTGGTTTAAGCTCCATCTCCTTCATATAATAAAATTTCAATAGTTTTCCTAAATCCATAAGTTCTCCTAGGAATAGTGATAAAATTCATCACCTCTAACTTCCTCAATAACCTCTTTACTCAAAACAGGCAAGAGTTTGTTGAGATCCACACTTTCCTCTAGGAAGTTACAATAAAATATTTTAGGAAAACAATCTTCAATGAAGTCATCATCTAACTAACTCAAACAATCAAGTCAATAACGAATAAAATATGAGTTAGTTGTTTCAACTTTCCAAAAATAGAAGCAAGTAGTTGGGGGCACCTCCTTTGATTGAGGGTTTAACCATGTTGATGGCTACAACAATAACAAGTGCACCCTTCTAGAAGAGTCATACATAATTCATACGTGTGAGATGAACATCCATGAAGTGGAATGTCCTCCATAAATAAGCATATAACGTGTACATTTGATTTCCTCCAATCAAGCCATGAATGAGTACGTGTGATTAGTCTTTCCATGAGATGAGATGTAGATGTGCAAGTGGCATGTGTGGATGATCCCAAGGTAGGACAACCAAATAGACACAAAAAATAAGTGGATGCCCTCATGGAAAAGTGTGCTAGGCGACCTCCTTTGGTAAATAGATGCATCAAATGGTGGGTTGTTCCATGGTTAAAACCATGTGCTCAAGAAACCATGTCTCAAAACCATTGGCTCGTATTTAAATCTGTGGGTAAGGCTTCCTTCTTCCAACTAAGTGAAGGAAGCTTCATTTGACCATGTCACCGGCCCTTCAACACTTTTAAAGGTAGGCGCTCACCAAATCATCTTTAACTTGACCTTACTATGATGGTTTCTTCAAAGCTACTACTATAGGTGCCTACTAGAAACTTAAGATCAGATCTGAAGTTGATGAGTGATTGAGGATTGATTTGTTGGTGTAATCATATGTCTGTCTTGAAAGAGACCCTTGTAATCCTTCTGTGGATGAAATTGTAGCTTGCAATGATTTTTTTCTATTGGAAAGGTAAATTGTTGTAAACAGATGTTTGTGGACTTGAATAGGATGATATTCAAGCATGGTAATTTGAACATCCAAATTTGTTAACAAATTTGATAATTGTTAGTTGAAACTATACTTTGATTCTCCTTGATCAATATTTAAAGATGATATTGTTTCAAAAATGTTTCCATGTTATAGATTAGGTATTGTCATGATTATGAGGCAAGACTTTAATAAACCTACCACTCAACATCCATTATGGGAACCTAAATAGTGTTGCAATATCATGGTCAAGTGGCTATAAATAACCCCCATATAGATCATCATTTGTTTTGGAATCATACTTTGCTAGCAAGTGATTATATGCATTTACTTAAGAGCATCTAAGCGCTTCTCTGTAGGCTATTGTTAAATGTCATCTATGCAAGTATTATGCTTAGAAAAAGTTCTAATGTGACCCAAAACTTGCCTCCTTT
This sequence comes from Picea engelmannii, assembly GCA_009831015.1. NCBI lineage: Eukaryota > Viridiplantae > Streptophyta > Pinopsida > Pinales > Pinaceae > Picea > Picea engelmannii. The sequence goes on from ML783072.1 coordinate 457,277, forward strand.
ATGATACATATACATGCATGTTTGAAAATAGGTGGTGCAACTTTTCATTCAAGAGACAAGACCTAGAACAACACTGAAAAAAGCCAACTTTTCTGATCTGAAAACAATACACAGAATCCCCAACTAGGAGCCCTTCTTCATCTCCTAAAACAAATATGATTTGGTTACAATGGAAAGGCATATTTAGAATCAATTATTTTTGGATCAATCCTAGATCGTCCCAAACAAAAGATGAACATAGGTCGGTCTGAAACAAGGATCAACATAGGTTGTGTTAGCACTAGAAGTCACACTTAGACTGTTGTAAGTGTAAGCCCAGTACCCATCAGAATATAAATGGATTGAATGGTTTGAGTATGTGGATCAACAAGACTGGGAAAGAAAGGGAGAGGGCATCAAAATGTCAGCAGAAGCATTCCATTGGGAAAGGATTCACTACATCCTACAGATCAAATGCAATCAAACTGTATATCAGAAAAAAGGGATATATAATGATGAGTAGAAGCATAGTGAATATGACAAAAGGAAGAACATCCATTATGTAGAGATCCTTTCTGCAACAGATAAAGATTTGCTTAAACAATGAACAATGATTTAATGGGCAAGCTACAAAAGATCCTTTGATGTTCATGAATACATCAATCAATGGAAGCTACGATCCTCAAAAACTGTAATATATTCAAGAAAGAAGATAACAAAGAAATAAAAAAACATAGAAGACAATCTGATAACAGCTCTCATGAATCTTTAATGGCAAAAAAGGTCATTACAAACAGGCCCTCGGGCTTACAAATGAGCAACTAAAACTGCTCATCTAGCTCTCTCCTCTCTTGGCTCATGAATCCAACCCTTTTCTCATCAAAAACCCTTTCATTTATAGTGAATAATCTCTATCTACCCTAAGGAGGTCTAAACCAAGGAGTTGCATAGGATCCTCCTCCATTTAGGAGTTTTGTTACAAAAGATTCCAACAAAAGCCTAACAAATTCCTTTTTTTTTTTTTTTTTTGGGGGGGAGGATTTTGTCTATGATGATAAATGCCTTTTGAAACAGCTCATCCTGATTGATCTAGAGATGGAACACATGTCCCTCATGTCCAACAAACTCCTAGCAGGCCATTCGACCCTTCCTTGACAGGTGGCAACCTCCAAACAAGGCGAATATCCAACAACTATACAAAACAGAGAGTTTGTAGTGCCAATTTGCAGCGCACTGGTGTTTTAATTATATCTCATGAATTACAAACTGGGTCAGGCTGAAATTTGGACAGCAAGTCAATGACACTATCATGATCCTCCACAAAAAAATTTAGAAAAAACCACATCACCGTTTTGTATTTATGATCAAATCTGTAAAAGCAGTTGCTACAGGAAATGAATTCGCAGTGCCAGTTCGCAATGCCAAAAGGAAAAAACATCCAAAACCACTTTCTCAACCTTCAAACATGATTTAAACCTTCATTGAGTACTTGATGTCCCTAAGGTTGTTTTGGATGTTGATAAGTCTGAACGTGAGTGCCTGCAACCTATCCAAGCTACAACGCTCCTCCTTAACTAGTTCGTAGCGCCAACTCAAATATAGCTTGTTGTAACATACCCACGATGGTGCTAAAAATAAAATAAAAATTTTGTCCTCCTTACAAGAATAAATCCTCTCTCTCTATGGGTTCTAATTTGGACATTCGGGAAACCAGCTCGGACTTCTGGTCAAGGATCTTCGATTCTAAATCCAAGCGACTCTCTGAGACCTTGATGGTCTCGTTTTGTAATTAAACACAAAAACTTTTGACTACCTGGTGCAGGTCTAAGGGTACCTGCGACCTCTGTCTGCGCGCTGACGAAATATTGAATTTCGAGTGCCAGCTCATTTTTCGTTAGCCCCCTCCTTCATATGGACCTGGGCTATGACCTCTTGGAAGGTATGTGATTGCGGGCGCGTCCAAGCGTGGTTTCAAACCAACCTGCTTTTCACCCTGCAATTCAATACAAAGTGCCATGTATGCCTTTGGTGATACCATGGTTTCAATTGCGGCCCGCTTAGGGAAAATTAAGACCCGAGCATGTTCTGGCCCCGCATTTCTTCCCGACCGTCAATCTCTTTCTTTCGGCGATGACCCGTGATCAACGGTTGCTATCTATCCTCCTTTCATGTCTTTCACGTGCCTTCCCAGACCTCCCCAATCTTTCGGCACATAGTTCCCTTCCAAATCAACAGTTACGATTGGTTCCGGCTCTCCGGCCTTAGGGAGTTTCAACTCTCAAAATCTCACTTCCTCCTTAGTAGCTATCTTCCGGAGTGGAAGATATACTAACACCTGTCCCTACAGAGGTGCGGCTACGATTTCCTCCACAATTCCGACCTTCAGGAGTTTCAGTTCTCAAGCTATCGTTTCTTCTGTAGATATTTCTCCAAAACGATAGATTGTCTGCCACGCGTCCTCCTCAATTGACGGTTCTGCGTGCTCTTCTAATTTTCTGGACGTAGATTCCAACGGTCCAGATCTTTCACAGTGCTCGATCCAATGGTCATTGTTTTTCCTCCTCCTGATATTTCGCTTTCTTCCCTGACTTAGAAGATTTCAGATATTTTGAAGGTCTCGACCTTCGATTTACTTCATGTGATCCCTAGTGTATGGGTCTCGACTTTCGCTTTCCCTCTTAAGCTTATGAACTTGAAACAAGTTCGCCTCTTGGACCTCATATGTGTTTCTGAAAAGCGTTTGTCTCTTCTGAGCTTGGTCCTTAGGGAATTTTGAATTCCCACGTACTCCTTGCATTAATCTTCTCGTGTCAGATTGACGGTCCACGACCTTCCTCGATCCCATAGTCCAGATCACATCACAACTTCGGGTTTCAAAATTTTAATCGCATCAACATGCGATTCTCCCGATGTGTGAACTCTGATTTCGCCAATCTGACGGTCAAGGAGGGTACCGATAGATCCTTGGATCTACGGTCCAGGTCACATCGCTACTTCGGGTTTCGGAGGATCCGTCCCCTTCACGATGATTACCAACATTCGTCAAACTTGCGAAGACTGAGGAATTCGAGGAGTTAACGCCTATGCTCGTTCTTCAAATCTAACGGTCGCAATAGACCTTGGATCCTCTCGAATAGATCTCATTCGTTCATCTTCCAAATGAAAGGAAATTCCCTTTTGATACTTGAATCTCACTATTCTTCCTCAGCTTTGTTGGCTCTGAAAGGATTAAGAGTTTTGCGCTCTTTCTCTTGAATGTAATGCTTGGAAGAATTATTTTGTGCACCCCTTACGTTCAATTACTCAACTCTAGAACCTAAGATGGTATCGGTCTCTACCCACCTTGCAGAGACTCGGTGCATACATGCACTACCTCTCCTGAGCTTAATAGACTCCATCCTCGTAGTGATTGCAGGGTTCAACCTCCGCAGTCAGGGGAGTACTCACTTGACTCTAGGACGGTGAGGGAAATTCCCCAGGGGAAAGTGTTTTCGAGGAATTAAACTAGAGCATGAGGAAAATCAAGCAGATGTAAAATTTCTCAAGGAACGAACGCATACTCTTAACTTAATCATTCAATACAAAAACCATTTAGAGGCATATAAATAAAAGCATGCATCCATTATTTCCAATTCAAAGCACAAGGCATAAAAACACTTATCAGAACCATAAGGCATGATGTGACTGCTTAAAGGGGTGCTCATTTCCACCCAACCATAGGCTCAGTCACTCCCAATGAATTTATCACTGGCCACCCTCGAGCTTAAGCCACTATGCTTTGAGATTCAATCTCTTACTTCCAGCTCAATGGAAGTTAGGGATGAAGGTTACTCTCCTTCTCCCAATACATAAATAGATAAGGACGAAGGTTATTCTCCTTCTCCTGGCTCAATCTCTATTTTCTATGATCAGAACTCACTGCTCCTCTTTCAGTCCTTCCTCGAACCCGAGAGTTTCTGCTCCTGTCTCTGCATTTTCTTCGCAGGTCTTCCTCTGCCCACCAAACTTCCTTTCTTGCCTTCCTCAGCAAGGTTGCGTGTGGCTCGAATTCCCAGTCCGTGGTCAGGTATGGAATCCTTACGGATGGGCGGTCTGTCCCCTCCCCTCATTAACTCTTGAGGAGGCCTTCCCACCTATCAGCCCAACTGTAATTCATTCTTGGGTCAAAGGGTTGTTCTGATCTAAGAAATCGATTCCAGCATGGTTCTGGTTCGGTGGAGGTTAACGCAACCATTCCAGGTCCCCTCCACCACCTTTCATATCATTCGTGGTTTTCTCTTAGCACATCCCCTGTTTCAGCAGTTATGCAGCACATAACCATTTTCTATTAAAATAACAAAATTTACATTCATCGACCTTTTGTACAAAGGTCCATCAAATCAAAAATTCATACCTTTAGGTTTTCCATAGTTCCTTGGCCAATATAGTTATATTTACAGACTGGGGGAAACAGGGTGTTAAACTTGCACACTTCGAGGAGGTTGTTAGTTGATGGTATGACATAATACCTGGAGAAATGGTTAAATTGTAGGCTCTGAATAAATCCTCCTTTACATGATCAATCTTATGTGTTAACATCTGGCTCCATAGGGGATGGCATGCTTCCTGTGAGCTGCCAAGAACATACAATTCTAGTGCCTTATCCATTCCATCTCTGTCCACAAAACTTGTATGCCTGAGAGCACCTCCGCTCCTTATTGAAAACTGAAAAATACTCACTGCAAATCAAATTCTTGCATAGCAAGCTTATTTATATACATCCCTACACTAATCTATCTAGTTGAGATTATTTTCTTAATTGAAGTCATACTTCCAATGCAGCCAGGTGAGTGTCGAACTGATGAAAATAACTCCTTTCATGCAATCATTCGAAAGATATTTCAAGTGATATGAATCTTGCAGCAAGAGGTTAGTAATCAATGGATACTTACAACTATGATCTGAAATCATACCAACAGTTGGATCATTAGAAACCTTTGAAAAATATAACTCAATGTAAAAATCCATAGGATCATGAAACTTATGAAAAGACATTTCTAGCTGGTTAAGAAAACCATCTTGCTCCTCTATGAATGTTGATTCATCAATAAAATTATGGTCCTCATATACTTCATAGATACTTGTATGTTGTTTGATGTCTTTTGCAAGTGCAGGTAGAGAAATGATAGACAATTCCTCATTGATCCTTGGAGTTTTCTGCTCATCCATAGATGATAAAGAGAATTCCAACTGTTGTTGCAATTCTTCCTTATATTCTTCATTATCATATACTGGTTGGATGTTAATAAGCTTTGTATGTGCTTTAGTAAAGATCTGCCCTTTATCATTTGAATACTCAAAGGAAACAATTTCATTTTCATGACAACTTAAAACAGTAGATACATTTGATACAATGTCAAAAGTATCTACATCATGGCTATCACTTTGAAGATCATCATCCTCTTGATCATAATGAAAAGTGTCTTCTACTGCAGCATACTCTTTATGAATATTTGATTCTTTACTCAACAAATAGAATTCATAACAGCATTCTTTGTTCTGATGGGAGTTCTGAGCATAAGAGATTTGTGCTGAGTTAAATCTATCGATTGCAATCAAGGTAGTTATTGACAAAATCGACTCTAAATCTCTTACACAATATATTGATTAGTATCTTTATTTGATAGATCATGATATATTTAAACATGTGTTTTCAAAATTACATTCTCTAACGAGTGACAACATTGGAATCAATTCCAAGATTCAACATATTGGCACTTTACCATCTTGAAATGAGATAATTTCTTCCTTTGCATAGATGAAGCCCTTCCTTCCCTACATATCTACCTAGACCCCCTTCCACCCCTCCTTCCTTTATTATTTCAACCCCTTTCCTAGACCTTAACGGATATCTCAACCCATTAGATACAAGGGATCCATCTTCCAATACTATAGATAATGATTTCTCTATGTCACTCATCCTTGCTCTTCTTCATTGGCATCTCCATTGGTTGTTGACAATCCAACTAGGATTTGACTACCTTCCTTTGTAGTGATCTCCTCCCTACTTTCTAGTGACACTTCCAACTTTTTATACCTCCTCGCTTTTGCTTATAGGGTACCTTGAATACCTTTCAAATTCTCCTTATAGTTAATACCATTTGGTTCACTAGTTGACGATGCCTTCTTCATTGGAGTAAATTTGGGGTATAAAATGGGCCTCCTAAGGAAAATATTAAAATAGTTAAAGCATATATCATGTCACACTAATCATATGCCATGTCATAGTAAGTTGGAGGTGTTATCAAGTGAAGGTTAATCTATATTGTCTCATTAATGATAGTTGCTAAGTAAGTTGGGTTAGTATAGAGTTATGAGATGAGGGTTAAAAATAATAATGAAAGGTTTATATTCTCATGCACACACAATACATGATATAATATTGTGTAATATTATTATATTATTAAGTTGTTATGTGTGTGTGTGTAATCATTTATTATATAGAATGTTCCACAACATGCAAATCTTATGGCACTAACCACATTGATACTACTTTGTTTAACAAAGCGGCCACAATACTGAACCTACTTTGTGGGCTTGGCCTAATACTTGGAGCTCAGGCTCAGATTAATTGGAATAACTTAGCAAGGTCAGTTGTATGGTGGTTCTTAGTTGTGTTGACAAGTTAAACGTTTTATCATTAAAAAAAAATCAATGAAGCTTTTATGCGAGTGGGCATAATGGTTAAGAACATGTGCTTCCTCCTAAGAGGTCACAAGTTCAAATCCAGAGGGGGGTAGGGTATGTATACCTCCATAGACTTTCGTAGTCAAATCGTTGTGCAGAGGGGTCCCCTTGTCCCACAAACAAGGGGGTCTCATACACCAATTTGGTGTCTGGCTTGGTCGTGACCTTAAAATTAGATCATTATTACTATTATATAATAAAACTTTGTTTATTAGCAACATGTTAATTTTCTATTATATATTATATATAATTTGTTGTTCTTATATTATATATTAAGAATTATTATATTTGTTTTTATATATAATATATATTCATTAGTTATATGATATATAAGTTAGTTATATTCATTGTTATATAATATATAATATATCCCTTACTTATATAACACATAGTATATTATATAAGTTAGTTATATTTGTTGTTGAATAATATAATATATAATATATTTCTTAGTAGCGCACACACATAAGTCCTCATAGTAAATAATTTAAGGTGACTACATTATGCTTTTCATTAAGGTGAGATTATTTTTTAAGGATTCAAAGTAGTGATAATATAAAATACTCTATATTTAGTATTTCAGGAATATTTATCATATCTCGGGGGCGACAAGAGTGAGTGGGAGTCTTCTTGATCTCGAGGATAACTTATTGGTTAACTACGCTTGGGATCTTGAGCTTGGGTCCAACCATCTAGTTGATGCCTACTCCTTATGGTGCAAATTAGAGGTTGCCAAATTGCAAGGAATCAAGGCCTTGATGGTCTTCAACAAATTTATGATAATAATCTGTGTGATCAAATTCAATTCAAACCTTTGAGGGATCCAATTACAAAGTTTGGTGTCCAGGTGTGACACACCCAACCCCTAAATTTTCTTTTAAGGGGTGGGGCATCATAATTTTGTTTTCCTTAACTATCCCAAGCCCTAATTCTGGGATTTCTATCACGTTCTTCTCGTCCAGAACTCTCTAACCACTGCCTCCACGCTCAAATTCGGGCTCCGAACTGGCAGATACGCCCTTCCCAAGTTCTTTTGGCTTTTATTGGTCAAATGTCATGTGGCACCCACGTGGATCCACCTCATGTGTATTGTCTCCAAGTTCCTTCATCCACGGTGGAAGTATGTCCCACGATTGGACTCAATCTTCGTCCAACACGCACGCATATAACACGCATGCCAGCAGGGAATTCGACACTTCAGCGCGTTGGCACTTCGGCATTGAATGCCTCTTTAATGTCTATGCACGAGACCTCCCAGAGTCTCGAACTTCCGAAGTCCCGTAAACTTTCCATGTGGCCTCGACCTTCGGGCCTTTTGGTCTCTCTACAATACTACCCTCCCAATCCTCCAGACTCTCGAAGTTTCGGTCACTTCCCCAACCACTTTGGCTAGGTGGGCACATACCAAGGGCTAACACGTAGAAGGGCCAAGGATGATACGTCTCAAGTTCCAATAGACATACAAGGTCTACGAAAAGCACAAATTGAGCTGACACGTGGCACATCGATCGTGGGTCCACGTCACCCTGGTGACATCGGCTTGCCACGTCACACCAGATTGACAGCCTTCTAACATCCCTCAAATATCATGGTCGAGATCTGGCCACGTAGATCTATAGATCCACGGCTCACATTACTTTGTGACTCTGGCCTTCGGGAGTTTTTTTATGAAAACTCCTCTTTTCTCCAGAAGTTGGTCAGCGTTGGGTTGACCACAGTCTAGATCTGACGGTTCGGAAAATTCTCAAAGAATCCTCGAATTGATGACTATCGTTACTTCCGGCTTCAGATCTTATCGACACACCACACCTCAAATCCCACAGAGTGCCCAGTCTCCGGACTGAAGGATCTAGCGCCACGCGTCCCCTGTATATCGACGACTAAGAGGTATCCTGAAGAATCTGAGGATCGATGGTCCTCATCACTTCACGACTCTGGCCTTCAGGGATTTCGACTTTACTGCCACTCCATTCTCCTAAAGCAAGACTTCGTTGAAGTATCATGTGTGGGTCCCTCCTCCTGAATGATCGGACGGTAGGTGGGGATCCTAACGATCTCCCCAAATCTACGGCTCTCAATACTTCGTAACTTCTGTGTCCGGGGAGTTTGATGTTATAGCGTCCCTATTCTCCCAAAGTGGAACTTCATTGAAGTTGTCTCAGTGTAGATCCAACGGTTGAGGGGAACCCTGAGCATTCTCGATCGGTCGCTCACGCTAATTCGCAATGGAGAGTTGGATCTTGGTTTAGTCGGTAAGATAGGTTCCTCTAACCACTAGGGAAACCACCCGACTTCAGTTAACCTTGCAGATGACCGTAACTCTCGGTTTGTGACTATTAGGGCCGATAATACTCTGAAGTCCCGGACTTCCAAAACTAGAAGGACTTAGCTCCCTTAGGCTTAGAATAGGTTTCCTGGGTGTTGGTCATATGGATTCTTCTAAACTCTCGCGAGTTAAACGTGAATTTCTTCATCATAAGGTTGTTAAGGACTTGGGCATGATATCTCGGTTGCACAGCAAGGATTCTAAAGGAGATATCCTCTTCAGACCGATAGGATCAGATTGATGCAATGCTTTCTATCCCATCCCTCCTACAGGTTTACGTCCCAAGACATATCAAAGGATAAGTTGGGGCATATAGACGATCAATCAGAAGCATAAGTCCACAAGAAGATAAATGCATACACATAACTTGATCATTCAATACAGAGACCATTCTTAGATGTATAAATACATGCATTCATCCATTATTCCATTTCAAAACACAAAGTATGGAAACACTTATCAGAACCAAACGATGTGATGTGACTACTGAAAGGGGTGCATGTTTCCACCCAACCATAGGCTCAGTCACTCCTAACGGATTTACCACTGGCCACCCCCAAGCTAGACCACAATGCTCTGAGAGAGAATTCTTCTTCCGACTTAACAACAGTCTGGGTCGGAGGTTACTCTCCTCCTCCCACGGGATCTTGGTAACGATTTTTCTCCATACCAAGAAAGGAGGCCTGCTTGAGTACTTCCTCAGTCACACAACACCCTCATTTATCATCTTGTATCATAACCTTTCTAACCACATCCTGCGACCAGAACACGCTCATTCCCAGTTTTCCTTGAACCCGAGCGCTTAGTCTCTTTTCTTCGCTTCTCTTCACAGGTCTTCCTCTCCCCACCACGCCTTCCTTTCTTGCCTTCCTCAACAAGATTATGTGTGGCCTAAATTCCTAGTCCGTGGTCAAGTCTAAAATCCTTACAGATGGGCGCTCTGCCCCATCCCCTCATTAACTCTTGAGGAGGTCTTCCCACCTACCAGCCTGACTGTGATCCATTCATGGGTCAGAGGATTGTTCTGGTCCTGAGCAATTAAATCCAACAAGGTACTAGTTTGGTGGGGGTTGTTGGAACACACATAATTTTGAGCTTTTAAACTTTATATTTTACCTCTCAGAAATAAAATTTTACCCAAAAAGAAAAAACTTAGAGAGTTTCCTTTTAAATTTAAATTAAATCCATTGGTCGTTATTTAGCGATAAGGCACTCACAATATCTATCGTTGATGAGTTTCTTTGTTTTTATCTAATATCTAACGATCCTCTTGATCTCTGAATTTGTGAAGTCACATGAACTTTAAAGAAAAATCTTCAACGGTCGCTTCGCAGCTCCGTGCTTCGGGTATTCCAGTAAGCCCAAAAAGCTAAAATCTCGAAACTCCAAAACCCGAAGGCAACCATTCATGACTTTTCCGAAAGAACTCGTGAACACGAGTCATAGGACACGTGTCCTTTAAAAAGTCTTTCCTTTAGTTGACACGTGGCACTCATTTTTGACATTTATGTTGGATGATTCATACATTTTCAAGTGACACATGGCACCCCTATTTTCTTGACACATCATTAGAATTATGTCATCCCTGCCACGTCACTCCAATAGATTACTCTTCGAGAGTTTTTGACCTCACAATCCTCGTATTTTCAAAGCGACGAAGTAAAGACATTACAAAAAAGTAAAAAGGAGTTAATAAAACTTTTAATAATGGAGGTTAATCACGATTAAGAGTTAATTAAATTACTTTGGCATATCGGATTTCGGAAGATTTCTCTTGCGTTGTATTCAAAACCTCCTAAGTTCAAACTTCTGAAATACTTAAAGTAATACAACTCTTTAAACATGATTAATTAAGACTTAAGAGTGATTACTCAGAAATTAATTGCTTCGCAGTTTCGGATTTCCGGAAATTTCTCTTGTGCTATATTCAAAACTTCTGAAGTCCAAACTTTTGAAACCCTTAAAGTTAACATTTTAAACCTGATTAATTAAGGTTTAAAAGTGATTACTTAGAGTTTAACTCATCCTCGAATTCAGGCTCCAGGAGATCTCCACCCTGTCACATCCGAAATTCCCGAACACGAACCGTCGAAGTATTAATGAAATTTATGGCTGATTAAAGTTAATGATTTCAAATAAGGATTGTGAATCACCAGGTAATGAATTCCATTAAGTTTGATAAATTCTTTGGCAGTGAAGTTATACGAAGATCGATATACTTTTTGAATAAAGAACTTCGAATTTCAAAGTCATTTTTACTATTTGCAATTAGTAGTTTTCTTTCTAGTGGAGAGCTTACAGATTTATCTTGTCACAAGTAGGAAAATTTTGTTTCCTCGAGAATTATGGCACCACGAAAAGCTGCAAAAAATATTGATGCACCGGTTGATGATTCAAATCCAAATGCATATGTTTTATCATATACAACTCCACGAGTTGTGGACGCCATCAAAACTTGGAAGTTGGTTTATGATGCCTTGGAGCATGAGATCATCAATTGTTCAGATGACTCTGATGAAGAAGATGATGACTCTTTTACAGCTAAGCTTAGACATGTAGCACAGTCAGAGTTGCATAAAATTGTTGCATGGCCAAGAATCATACCTTACAACGATATGATAAGCTGGGCTTTAGAACATGTGGACATCCAGACCAGAAGCATCATTAACCACCAGCAGGTCATCGTCAGCTCTTTCTGACCAAAACACCTACAAGTAATGTACAAACTCTCCCCTACTCCTAAATACACTTACAATGTCACATTCGTTCTAGATTTTGAGAGAAAGGAATGCACCCAATACGCTAGAAACGGTCACGAAATAGTCAAGACCTGGTGGGGACATCTGAAAAAATTCAAAGCAAACGCTCATGGTATATACGCCACAGCGTCTTTAGATTCTCATATGTTGTATGTAGCCATGATGCTCTGTTGCATGTTCAGGAAGAAGAACCCTACACATTTTTTTGTTGAATGGGTAGCCATCATGAACGAGGTAGCCGAGGCTTATACTTTCAATTGGGCCAAGATGTTGTCGGATAATTTGGCCAAGGAAATTGTTGATTATAAATCAGAAAAATCAAAAGGGTAGCTCGCCCCTTTTTATATGTCGGTATATGTTATGGATTCCATTTGTTTCATGACCCCTTTTCCCCTGATGAACTGGAGTTGGACCCCAGCCAGTTCTGAGCCAATTCATTTTTATCACTCCAAGTTATGGGAGGAGAACGCCAAAGATTTCTTCTAAGAAATTTGTCACAATGTCATAGTGCATGTTCATATAGCTATTTATGGTCACTCTTCGCCTCGAATTTCATAAAGGATTATGGGGAACCTAGGCAAGATTGCAGACTGGTTCATTGAGGAGAATTTCTCCTATATCAAAGTTTTTGGTTGTTTGGTTCCTCCTCATGCCCTCTCATAGTTCTTACCCGATAGGTTGGTGTGTAGAGAAGTGGTGTACCAGACAGTGGTAGGAGGTATCAGCAAAGACTTAAAAGAAACACAGAAAAAGCTATAGCCAACTTTCCCCATTCGGGTTGGCATGTTTACATTGTTAGATTTCGGTCACTCTAAAGTTGAGGCCGCAGCCCTGGAGGATGTCAAATTGGTTGACATTGAGTTAAAGAAGCATGATCCACACAAGATAGTGGAAAATCATCTAGCCAAGTTTAACATGCAGCGGTACATACACGAGAATTCCCCTTATGATGAAATGTTCAGAGGAGCTAGATCATATGAGGAAGTCTGAAGCAGATTTCAGGCTTTTCCCCCTGACTAACAAGCTAGTTTCCTCAGCTTCCAGAAACATAGGCGGAATATCTTACCAAGGATATTACATGGGGAGTCAAATCTCACGCATCCTTCACAGGAAACCGAACATACAGAATCTGAGCCAAGTTTCTCCACTAAGCACAAAGCTAAGGAATTTCCAAAAAGCCCAGAAGTGTTATTTCATAAGATCATAGCATCACTATCAGGACAGAAGGATCCGCAAGTGTTAGCTTGGTTAGAAGCCTTCATGAATTAGGGGCAAGTTGTTCCTAATTTGACACCAACCACTCTGATTGGTGCCACGAATACAACAGGACAAGAACCTTCCAACTAAATTGGTTCACCTATCACATCATTAACCCCTCTACAAACTAGCTTCGAAAATCCTAGTTTCGGACTCACTTTCATAGGTGATCTTACTCCTATCTTTCCTGAAGAAATGCATCCCTTAGAATTCTTTTTTAGCAACAAACAGAAAGCCATCATGAAGATGGAATCTCACCAAAAGGATGGGGTTATCACCAAAAGGAAAATACTGGTATATGACGAGAAATACCATGATGGTCCAGAGTTTGCAAAAGAAGTTGTAGGTTCATTGGGGGCTTTTTCCACTGCCAGTCAATGGTCAGTGGACAATTTGACCTAACAACTGCATTAGAAATGCCTCTTGGTAGAACAATTGCAAAATCAGATATATACTAAAGAGTAGACTATAAGAAGCAGGATGAACTAGGACTTTGAGCAAATCAAGGCTAGCGATCAACAGCAAATTAAACAGCTACAAGACAACCTGGAACTACTATACCAGAGTTCACAGACAAGCAAAGGACTTATCACTCAGCATGACAACTTGATTAAGCAGTTATAGTCCAGACTGACTCTAATAGATAACACAATGGTAGACATTTCGACCTTCAAAGAACAAGCATCGGAACTAAATGAGAGGTTGGAAGTTGCTCAACAAGAACTCTATTTAAAAGTAGATGCCATCCAGAAATGTTATCATGTAGTATACCTTTCCCTAAAGAATATTTACATCAAGGAAAAAGAGGCCTGCTCAACCTGGTCTAAGTTTTAAGAAGTTCTCATATGCATGCAGAGAGCTAATGCCCCTGGCTTTCCTTTTCTCTCTCATTTTGAACAAGTAAGAGGTGAAATGGCTCTAAAATCCTGGGAAACAAATCTGGAAGAAGGAAAGAAACTTGCCAGATATGTGAAAGAGGCTTGTCTAGAGGCATTGTCATCATTAAATAAAAAGTTGATTGGGTTTGAAGGAAATAGTATCTCAAAGGCCCTAGGGAAAGTTGAGATAGAACTGAACCAACAAAAATCCAGAAATAACAAAGAAGATACAAAGGTAGTCATCCAAGAGATGATCCAAATTGATCTTCTTAAAATCAATGAATGGTTGGTTAATCCAAGTTCACAGTTTCAAGTCACAGTCCAAGAGGTGAACAAGATCCAGGAGAAGCTGCCCCAAATACAGAAGAAATTGTTTGCCTTCGAAGTAAATGAAAGGATTGAGCCTTCAAGGTTTGTGGTAGCATTGATGGATCGATGCACCCAATGCATCGAACGAGGAAAAGAAAGTGTAGCTGGGAGCAAGTGAGAAAACATGCACATCGTCCACCTTCTCCATCCACTCTACCTTTCACCCTCCCACATTTTTACCTCCACACATCACACCTCATCATCGGACACGTGTTCCTTCATAATTATTGTCATGAACAGTTACTTTTCCCTGTAACCATTATCCATCCCTTAACGAGCCAAGGCTGAGCTACTCAACTCATATTCCCCTCCATGTCTTTGATTGCAATTCCTTGCCCCACTGAACACGCCTGAAGGGAAAGGTGGCAACAAGATCAAATGTCTAAGACAATAAGCTGAATGATTGAAATGGCCCTAACAGACATGTGTATCTAGCTCAAGGATTAAAGAAAAACAAACACATCTACCAGCAGACAAAGAGACAGAGGAAGCGCCAACAATATTTGCATGTTGTTATTTTATTCAGATATATTCTATTTTTGGTGAAATATTGTGGGAAGTCCAACAGCTTTTAGTTGTGACAAATTTTGTATAAATACATAGATTTTAGATCTATTTGAGGCTTCTTCTTGCCTAATTTAATAGAGAAAAAAAAAATTATTATTAATACAAGTGCAGACAGAGATTCTAAGTTTCATTCAATTTGAGTTATGTTTTCCCTCTGTTTTTTCATTTCTCTGAATTTCTTTCTATAATTCTTGAAGACTGATTGATTGAAATTTAGTACTACATCTAATGTGATCAATTTATATCAGGAGTTCATTTAGTAACAACTTTTCCTATGTTATTACTGTAAGTAAAACAAGACATGTGATCTGTGTGAATTACTGCATTTTATATCATGTTCAAGGGTACATCTTCTATTTTTCTTCTATTGCAAACAAGGTGAGACTTATATGTAATTGATACCTGACTTTGTTTATCAGTTTTGTAAATCTTTCTATATCATTCGACATTATAATTGTGACTCGTATAATGAGATACAACCTTTGTATTGTCTTATTATTAATTTCTTTTAAAATACCACTTCTCATAAAACCGAAGGAAGAAAAAGCACTCACAAAATACTTCATTTTAAAACCTTTGATGCCTGACATTATTCTCTAATCCTTAGAATAAAGCTCAGGAACAACAGGGGTTATCTCAACCATTCCTGGTTCCCCTCACCATTGTTTTCATAGCATCAGTGGTCTATCTTGGCAAAACCCCCTTTCAACAGTCATGCAACACTTATCCATTTTCTATTAATAACAAAAATTACATTCATTAACCTTTTATACAAAGGTTCCTCAAATAAAAAATTCACACATATCGAGTTTGCCATAGTCTCTTGGCCAATATATTTATATTTACAAACTGGGGGAAACAAGGGTGTTACAATCCCCTCCCCCTTAAAGGAACATCATCCTCGATGTTCTATCTGTCAATGTGCTTTGTATATATAGAAGTAAACAAAAATGGATATTCATGTCTTATTGCATCCTCCATTTCCCACGTAGCCTCATCTGGGCCAAAGTGTTTCCACTGCACCTTGACATGTGCAATGGTTTGATTCCTGAGTGAGGTTTCCTTCCTTTCTATTATGCATTGAGGTTCTGGCAGGAATTCTCCCTTCGGCTACGCTTGAATCACAGACCAGTCAATTATATGTTTAGAAACATGTACATATTTCTTCAATAATTAAACATGGAAAACATTGTGTGCCTTCATTGTGGGAGAGAGTGACAGCCTATAGGCTACAGGTCCCACTCTATCTAATATTTCAAAGGGTCTACAATACCGGGGAGTCAGCTTGGCACAAGCTCCCATCCTCATGGAACTCTTCATGGGTCTAATTATGAGATAGACATGGTCTCCTGTCTTGAACTCTCTGGGAGTTCTCTTTCTGTCAGCGTAACTCTTCTGTCTATCCTGAGTAGTTTTTAGATTTTGCTTAATATGAATCACTTGTTGTACCATTTATTTCATCATGTCGGGTTCGATTGTAGTTCTATCCACTGGATTACTTCAGCTAATTGTAATCTTGCATTGTCTACCATAGAGGGCTTCAAAAGGGATCATCCTCAATGACTCTCGATAATCGTTGTTGTAAGCAAATTATACCAATGGCAGGTAGTCTTCCCACTTCTTAGGTTGATGCATTACATGCATCCTTAACATGTATTCTAATATTTGGCTCACTCTTTGTTTTTGTCCATCCATTTGAGAGTGATAGGCTGTGCTAAACAACAATTTAGTCTCAAAACCAGCCATTAAGGACTTCCAAAAGCTTGAAGTAAATTTTGTGTCTTTGTCAGATATAATCTCCCTAGGCATGCCATGAAGTCTAAATATCCCCTTCATGAATATGTTGGAAATATATATTGCCTTGCAAGTTGAATTAACAGGAACGAAGTGAGCAGACTTGCTCAATGTTTCCACCACTACCATGATGGCATCATTCTTCTTGGCCGATTTTGGTAATCCGGTGATGAAATCCATGGAGATGGTTTCCCATTTCCATTCTAGAATTGGTAGAGGTTGTAACAACCTTGTTGGTTGTCGGTTTCCTATCTTAACTTGCTAGCATTCTAGACACTTAGCTAGATAGTCGGCTATGTCCTTTTTCAATCCAGGCCAATGCAAGTTGTTTCCTAGTGGTCGTGATCATTTTCTGATAACATGGGTGACCAATATCTGGTCTCTTCTGTAGTTCATCCATTATGAACCTCTTCAAGTCATCGCAACTTGGAATATACAATATGTTTTTGTAAGTCAGTAGGCCTTCATCAAGCATATGATATCCTTCATACTTTATCCATGTGGGCTCTTACTTTAGGTATGATGTCACAGTCTTGAAAAATGCATATGTTTCTTGTGCATTCCTGACTCTCTCCATGACATCTGTTTTACAGGTGCTTATCACTGGCAGGTGAATCATTTTCACACTTATGTTGAGGGCATCAGCCACCCTATTTTCCTTTCCTTTGATGTGTTTGATTTCGAAATCAAACTCACTAAGGAGAGCCATCCACCTAGCTTGTCTAGCATTGAGTTTTGGTTGGTCAAACGGGTGCCTCAACCCACAATGGTATGTCATAAGTATTGTTACACATTATTTTGGTCACCCTAATGATCCACTGACAACATGTGTTCATGTTCCCTGAAAAGATAAAAGAGTCTTTCTCCATGAGAAAAGTGATTTGCTTTCCTTTCTCAAAAACCATATCAAAGAAGGTCGTTGCACCCTACCATATGCATGGGGTGCGACGATGCCTAATTTTCACACTCTGCCCTAGAGCTGGATTGTGACGTCTCCATAGGCTTCCTGTGCATAGGGTGTGACGATGCCAAAAGCAAAGGAAAAGTCAAACTTCACGAATGTTCTAGAAGGGAATCTTCTAGAAGATGAGGTTGTTGGATTACTAAGAGGGGGGGTGAATCAATAATAGCGTAATTATAATCCTTTTTCTTCAAATCTTATATCAATGTAGAATTATTATCCAATAATGAGCAATAAGAAATAAACAATCACACACATACACAGTACACCAGTGTTTTACGTGGAAACCCAAATCGGGAGAAAACCACGGAATGCTTTTTCTTATATGTCTTGAAGAATTACATTCATTGGAAGCACCGACTTCTTTTATTTTCCAGCTGCAACTGGAAGGAGACTCCAACCCCCTATTTTCTCAAGCTACAACCTGAGGGAAGCTCCAACTCCCCAATTCTCTGGCTACAACCAGAAGGAGGCTACAAACCCCAATGTTCTCCGGCTACAACCGGAAGGTGGCTACAACCACCTGTCCTTGCCCTATCCTGCCACCCTGAAGTAGAAGTAGAATGATGGAACCACTGTCACACTATCACTGTGAGATATACCACTGTAAACCTGTACCAGTAAATCTGAACCATGCATCAACCTATACCTCAACCTGTAATCAACCTGTACCATAAAAAAGTGCATCCAACCATGTACCAAGTATGTACCAATCATGTGTCAACTACTCATCAACTATGACTCATCAATATGTACCAACATCATCAACTAT
>ML783072.1:476930-504921 GCA_009831015.1 Picea engelmannii
CATGACAAGAACTATCCATCTAAGATATTTTCCCTGACAAATTCACTTTCCTTCATCTCATTATTCCACAATTAAGCATGGGTTCTCTTACTCCACAAAGCATCTTCCCGTGAGGGCTTTCACCATAAGGGGACCACTTTGGAATTCATCCATATTTACTTTTTATAAACCATGACAAAAAAATAATGAGTCATATTTACATCAAACAATATTGGGTCCATTACCCAAACCTTTGTGCTACGGGGCTTTCTTCAAGGGTTGACATCAATGACAACCAACCTTAATCAACAGAGGTGGCCTTCGGTCGGTTTGGATCTTACTCGCTTCTCTGATTTGGTGGGATCATCCTAATCTCCTCATCCATCCTTCTTTAAACCTATATAAAGAAGGATATCTTATGGAAATGGCTAAGGTTGAATAGGCTAATATTTGTATGGAGAGTTCTACTTCAGATTATTCTTGAGAGCTTTGCTTTAGTTCTACAAGCTACATTGTGGATCTTCTTCATTCAAAGGATTTGGAGGTGTATGTGTTAGAGAAAAGGGCCATTGAAAGGAGACCTTGCGACATCAAGGCATTGGTTGCATTCTCCACTTTCTATTTAATATGATACAACAATATGTTTCTTTCCCATAAAATTAGTCTTGTTTTATTGTATGATTCCTTGATCACATACATAGGTTTTTGTTGAGTATATTTTGTTTCTTTCACTTCGTTGGCTTATGTTTCTTTGCAGGTTCAATATCGCATGAGATTTAGGACGAAGTGAGGATGACAACGGCAAGAGGAAATGACATTTAAAAGGTATGTTGTCTATCTCTTGTTAGCTAGTAAACTTGATATCAAAGCCTAGGGAAAGTCTTATATTATGTTTTGTTTTGTTCTAGTTTCGGGTGAAACTAGGGAGATATGTTTGTGCCCGCACTTACCGATTAGTCCAATAACAGTACAAATCTCCTACCTAGGAGGTAATGCCTCCACATTTTTAAAGCATGCACTATGGCAGCCAACTCTAGATCATGGGTCACTTAATTGATTTCATGCTCATTCAATTTTCTGGATTCGTAGCAAATTACATGCCCTTCTTGCATAAGGACACCTTTGAGTCCTTCCCTATAGGCATCTGCGCACACACGGAAGTCATCATCAGGGTCTGCAATATTTAGTACGGGTGTGTGGATTAGAAGGTATTTCAGTTCTTGAAATATTTCTTCACATTCTGATGTCCAAGTGAATTTAACCCCCTTTTTCTGAAGGGCAGTGATTGGACAACCAATCTTGGAAAATCCTTTTATGAACCTTCTATAGTATCTTGTTAAGCCCATAAAGGATCTGATATCATATACATCCTTTGGGGTAGGCCATTCCATGATAGATCTAATCTTGTCAGGGTCTATTGCCACTCCTTCTTCAGAAATAACATGGCCTAAGTAATGGACTTGCTTCTAGAAAAAGTCACACTTTCTAAACTTAGCGTAGAGTTGATGCTCTCTTAGTACTTGAAGCACTAATTTAAGATGTTCTTCATGCTCCTCTTAGTTCTTGGAGTAGATTAGTATATCATCAATGAAAACCAATACAAATTTGTCTAGGAATTTGCTAAGTACATTATTCATCAAGCACATAAAAGTGGTGGGGGAATTGGTTAATCCAAATGGCACCACCACAAATTCATAGTGACCATATCTTGTCCTGAAGGTTGTTTTGTGGATGTCTTCATCCTTGATTCGGACTTGATGGTATCCATACCTCAAGTCAATCTTTGGGAAAATGGAAGCCCCCCTTAATTGGTCAAACAAGTCATCGATTCTTGGTAAGGGATACTTGTTCTTTATGGTTGTCTTATTGAGTTGTCTATAGTCTATGCGCAGTCGGAGTGTGCCATCTTTCTTTTTCAAAAACAAGGCGGGTGCTCCCCATGGAGACGCGTTGGGTCGGATGTAGCCTTTGTCCATACTCTCCTTTAGCTATAGCTTGAGCTAGAGTAGCTCTAGTGTACTCATCATATAAGGTGTCCTAGACACTGGCACTGCTCCTAGTGCAAGTTCTATGGAGAAGTCAATGCCTCTTCTTGGAGGTAGACCTGATACCTCTTATGGAAACATGTCTTTATGCTCTCTTAATATGGGGTGGTCCTATAGGTTTGGTTTTTCATCCTCAACAGATTCCAACACATGTATTTCATATAGAGGACATCCCTTCCTGCAATACTTTTTCATTTGAGGGGATGATATTCATCTCACTGAGACAGGCCTTTGAATCCCTTAAAGGGTTATTTTTCTCCCTTCTTCATTTTCACACTCCAAAGTTTTATGGTAACATTCCAACTTGGTTTTATAAGTGGCTAACCAGTCCATACCAACCAACAGGTCATAAGATCCTAGGGGAAGTATGTTAAGGGTTGCTTGGGTTGGCAATCCATCCATAATGAATTGGCAAGATGGTATGAACTCTGCTACTTTTCTTTTGGTTCTAGTGGCTAGTTGTACCAACCATGGCTTAACATGTCTAATTGGTTGTATTTCACACTTATCAACAATTTGAGGGGCCACATAACTCAAATTAGAACCAAGGTCAATTAAAATAGAAACTAGACAGTTGGTGAGCCTACCTTCCATCTCCACCACTGAAGCTTGGTGGTCGGCTTGTTTATTATCCAAGGCTACATAAATTTGTGGCATGCTCCTAGCCACATCATTAACTATGGTAGCTTCTTGGATGTTGTAGACTCTCCTATTGTTATGTTGTTTGTGTGGACAATCCCTCAGTAGATGTTCTTCTCCACAATCCCAACATTTCAAGGATTCTTTCTTTGGGTTATCAGTCTTTCCTGGGACTGCTCCAAAAGGTTTATTTCCACTCTGGGAGGGAAAATTTTGCTGATACACACTTCTAGTATGAAGGCTCATCCTAGAATCCTTCCCATAGTTCTTAAATATTTAGGATTTAAACCCCTTCTTCTTGAATCCCAAACTACTCTTCTTCTTCCAGTCCTCGCGAGGTTCTGTATGACTCTTGAATTGTTCATAACAATGCCTTGCCTTCTAGATAGTGTCTTCTAAGGTTTTTGGCTCGTCAAACTCAATCATGTCCCGGTAGGTCTGAGGTAACCCACTAATAAATCGTTGCACTTTTACCTTTTCATCCTTTATGTAGGGTACATACCTCAACAGCTCAAGGAATTTACGTCATGGGAGAGTAACCAGTCGATAGAGAAGACTATGTAACGAGTTCATCTTCTTAAGGCCATGCTAATCCCAAAATTATGATGATGAATGGACTCAAATAACTTTATGATCTGTTCAAAAGTGACACGAGTGCTGCCAATATAAGATAATACTCCCTTCTCGCTCGTCTTTTTTTTTATTTTTCATAACAAATGAATGTTATGATACAGAGGAGGAAACGAGTGTCGCAAGTAAGAAAAACTAGTTCCAGCAACGGAACATACCTACGCTCAATGCAGGGAAATGCATGCGGGAGATGGACACTCGGGGGAATGTTCCCTCCTATGTATAGGGTGTCAAATTGTGCAGGATATAAACAAGGCTCTGCTTGGTTGAGGATGAAAAACGTATGAGGCAAACGGTTTATAATGCAAAGAGAGAACTAGCTATAGGCTCAATACTACAAGCAATGGCATGAGATGAAATCACAACTTAATGCCAAAAAATGTCTTTTTTTATGAATTTTAGTCTACTTGGTGTGAAAAAGGGTTAAACTTGTGTCAAATAGACATCTTTTCAAATCCAATTTACGAGTGTGAAAGACACAAGTTCACTCGACAATCTTTTCACTTTTTTATAACGAGTCGGAAAAGAGCTTAACTAAGACTCACGACCTTTCAAGTCCAATTAAACGAGTGTGAAAGGGACAAATCACTCTGCAATATTTTATCTTTTTAACGAGTCAGAAAAGAACTTAACTTAGACTCGTTGAGAGGTTTCTAGGCGGCAAGTCACGGGGGAGGCCAAGGCTCCCGTGATGGACTTTTGTGGAATGTCAGTATCTTACGAATGGCTGACATAAGCTTGGGAAAACCCAAATCTCTCCAAGTCGAGGAGGATAAAGCACTAGCGGAGGATATTCTCTTCGTGATATATTAGATAATGTCTCTTACTTGAAAAGACATAGGTGGAGGCATTGGATACCCCACAAGACCATCCCAATCAAAGGGAACTTCTCCAGGACTTGGAGGGAGAGTACTCGGGGAGAGTAAAACTCTCTCTTATTTAGAAGGAGTGTTATCATGAATGCTGACAACATGATATAGAAGGTATATGACTAGAATTAGAACTATAAGAGTGGGATCGACCGGAAATTTCATCGGCGCGACCACGTCTACAACCATTGGTTGGATAGGATGCGAGACAACAAGGTCAAGAGATGCATCACCTCCCAAAATAGGGGTGGTATCGGTCGAATATTGCATCGACAGGACGTCTAGTTGAACAGGATGCAAGACAAGAAGGTCAAGAGATGCACCATACCCTAAAGGAAGAGGGGTGTCAGCCGAAGATTGCATCGGCATGACCGTTGTATCAACCATTGGTTGAATAGGATGCGTGATAACAGGGACCAGAGACACGTCACCCTAAAAAATGGGAGTGTGGTCAGATGATGATTGCATCAGCATGACATACATGTCAATCAATTGAGAAACCAGGTGTGGGGAAACCACAGACGCCTCAGAACCCAAAGGGCCCTTAGGTGATCCCCATGCTTCTGGTATCCCAGCAGTAAGAAGACACAAACGAGTAAGGTGATTTCCTTTGCAAGTCATGCAAATGAATCTAGGCTTACCTCTGAGACGTCTAGGCTTCTCGTTTCCCCCAGCATCATTCTAGACAGCTAGTTACATGCTCTCAACGTGACTGGCAGAGGTGAGAGAGTCATATCCTACATGATGTACAGAGGTTGGATATGTGACATCGTATGACTCATGGCGACTAGAGTGATTCCCCCAACATGACTAGCAGGGGCTGGGTGCGGGTCGTCAAAATGACTTACAGAGGTCGTCGACCCATCTCCACCATGACTGGCAGAGGTTGGTGATGGAGCTCCAGTATGACTAGCAGTGACTGGACTAGTGGTGAGTTGTGGCATTTGAGACCAAGGTCCCGGGAAAGATTGTCTTTGAAACATTGCAGGCTAGGAAGGGTCATGGTTTACCCCCTGTCCCTGTCTGGAAAGGTAGTATCCTCCGCTTAATTGATTGGAGAGGTTTGAATAGGCATCATCACTAAAGTCTGTGACAAGAATGAAGTATGATAAGGACTATTCTAGTGAGTATATAAGTTTCCCCCTTGCGAAGGGGTTCCGTGAAGAGGGAAGCCCGAACTATAAAACTGATTCTCCCCATATGAAATACCTGGGGATACATGAGGACCCATCATGGGAAAAGTGTTTGAAGGAACTGACATGGCGGATGAAGTATACAAGGATGGGGTGTAGTAAGTATAATAAATGCTTATCTTAGTGTTGGCTCTAGAAAGAGAATAGCTAGGACTGGGTCCGTAAGAAGGGAGGTTCCAACCTCCCATCGTGAAAGCTGGTTGAGGAACATGACTCGTATCAAATGAAGACGTAGGCATTGGGGCCATGGTGCCCCCAGATCCAATGTTAGGACTCATATAAGTGGATCGGGGAGAGGATTGCAAGGGTGAAGGCATATCAACAGGGAAATGACTAAAGACCCAAGGTGCGGACTAAGTGTCATAGTTTTGCATACTGTTATAAAAATCATAAGGATTGGCCCCCATGAAATGAGTAAATGTCATGGGGGGGGTAGCAGCGAATGAGGGAGTCGAAGGAACTCCACTATCCATGATAATGAAAACTCAGTAAAAAACTCTTAAGGCCAACTAGTAATCAAAGAGCACACCAAAAGTCAAACGGCCAATATGCACACAAACGGGGTAAAGTGGCTGAGAGTGGCCTCCCTCCCTAAAGAAGGTATGTCTCACCCAAGAGGGGCCTGAGACTCCCTGCTAAAGATCAGAGGTAACAAAATTATTTATAAGGGCCCTCATCGACTTAAAAACCAGTCAGTTAGATCCCCCCAGAGAGGTAATCCTCCATAAAGGTTGTGTGTTGTCCGACCCTTATCTGACCCAGGGTACGTGGAGAATAACCCCTACAAGTAACCTATGAGACACCTAAGTCAAGCAACTAATAAACCATTGTATAATTGATGCACAGGCGAGCAATCCTAAGTCAGGTCCATCGTATGGGCAGGGTAGCAAATCCCGAAACCTTGAAAGCATTGCCTCTCACAGAGGTAAAGGCACTAGCAAGATCCCCAGATACGAATAGATCCCCGGAAATATCTCTGACGTTAGGAAGGTATCGGGGGGATATCCCTTCAACTGACTTCGCGCGACCTCGTGATTAACTCCGGTGTGAGCGGAGCCTCCTAATCTTACCAATTATGCAATGGATTTCTCCACTTCATGTCTCAGACACATATGTTGATTTAATTTCCTCGAAGAAGTTTACTCACAAAATCCTATTCCAAGGTACTAAATCCTAGGCTAGTTTGTGTTCCCTAGAACATAAAATCGTGACTAATCAATTTTAAATTAAAGCATTAATTTTAATGGTCGTGATTACTCAAAAAGGTATGGTAGTGAAACTCATGATGTTATGACTCTGCAAGGAAAGTAAATATGAAAATAATGCACAATCCTAACTTTAACTTTCAATTAATGATATGCTTATGAAAACCAATGAAATTTTCAAATTCAACTCTACAATTCTGAAGTAAAAATGCAATCTTTCACTATATGCAATAAGCCAATGACTAGGACTCAAAAGACAAAAAATGTCGAGCAATGCAAAATGCCTATATTTTTTGTTGTATTTTCAATATAATAGGAATGAAAATGCATGGACTGAAAAGTAACTTGATATATAACCCTACTGTGTATAGAAAATATAACTCAAGCAGGATACCAAGCAGCAAAACACCCAGCCTAGTGTGCAAGGATAATAAAAAATGAAAAGATCATGAGAAAGACTCTGCCCAGAAATTAAACCAAAGATAGGTTTTTTGTCATCCCATAAGCACTTAACAGACACTACAGAGACCCAAGAAGGCTTAGCAAACATTAAATCCCACCCAGCAATCACCAGACCCAGCAAACAAGCAAGGCAAACTGATGTATGTGACTGTTTAGGCAAATAGATTATATATACACATCTTGCAGTGAGACAGTCGACGTATGTACACGACTATCAGGGTAAAAAGAGCATATATGTTTCAAAATAAGGCTAGGTAAGGGAGAAAGGTTGAAAACTCAGACCTAGAGTGAATAGAAGTTGTCAAGTGATGATGCAACAAGAAACACAAAAGGAACAAGAGAAATCCAAGGAGAAAAGTACTCCAAACCCTAAGAAAGAAGATTCAATCCCCAGTGGAGTCGCCAATTCTATTACGAGGAAAAACTCTCTATGGCTAGGGTAAACCACAACAGACGAAAATGACTGCAGAATCAACTCTATCCCAACAACATGCTATATAAACCAATATGCAAGTGAGATAAGAAGGAAGCCTACCTCGTCCAAATGTTCGATGAAATCCACCGTTGAGCACTTTGACCCAAAGCTATACACCTGCAACTAGTTCTCAACAAACAAGCAAAGCAAGCATATGGTGATAATATAAAAGGTTAGCACATTAGATAGCATAATCCATTAATAAACATGACAAATATGCCCATGGAATAATAATTCAATATATTTGCAAGATATCAATTGGACGGGAAAAAAGTATTTATATTAATAAATGATCAGCGGAAATGAAAATAGTACAGACTTCTGTGTCGACACGGTTCGGAACTGAGAAACCAAGTTCCTTCCAGCTAGGCCACCACTAAAGGTAAGCTCATAAAATATAAACAATGAGGTTCTCAATCAATCAGGGAAGAGCTTGGGGGCTGAACACTGTGTTCAAACTTAAAGGACAAAGGGATTCAGACTCAATATGAAGTAAATAATTCCTCAAGAGGAACTTTTCTCTCAAAGTTGAATTCTTTCTCCTTTTCCATAGCTCGGAATTGGTCCATTTATAGCCTTCAAAATGGAACTGAAGGGCCGAGTCAGAACGTTTCCAGTATGTGGAAGGCCAAGGATCATAGATATCCTATCGTGACATGGAAACCTAACATTAATTTTCATTTTTTGGCAAAAATCATGATGTATGCGGGCTGTAGTGGGGCAACCTGTGTATACGCATGTTGTATAGTGTGCAAGATGTGTACATGTGGAAAAATATTTGTTTTTAGCTCTGGATCTTACAAACAGGGATGATAACTCTGCATGGGGAAATGGAAAAAGGGCTTCTGGGCAAGATTGCATAGGGTGAGGAAAATCTTGCTATAACACTCTATGGTGAGTTGTCCCAGCATGAGTTCATAGAACTCCTTAGTCTTCCCATCGAAGTATTTCTCTGACAGATACTTCTTCTTGAAGTATTTCTCAAATTGTTTCCATGACAAGTCCTTCTCATGGATTCCTTTCACATTCCTAAGGTCTTCCCACCAAATGGAAGCCTTTCCATTCAAGTTGAAGATGATTATTCAAGCCTTCAAGTTTTTAGAGTAGTCATGGACTCTGAAATACTTCTTTAAACCAAGAATCCAAGCTTCTGCCTCTTCTCCTTTCTTAATCTCTCCATCGAAAGAGGGTGGTTTGGCTTTCTTGAACTCTTTGGGATCGTGACTTTTGGAATGCTTTCTCTTATTTCCTTTCCTTTGAGAATGTGAGCTAGTTTTGCTACTAGAAGATCCCTCGGAGTTGCCAGTTTACTGTCCAGAGGACTCTCCCGATGAGCATCTCCTACATCCAGGTTGGACCTTCCTCGAGGTACTCCTCCTAGTGTGGCCACTTATGGGACCACGTTTTCGTATCTCATGTGGACTTTGACTTCTCTTCGTAGGTCATTGTTCCACCTTATTGGTTGTGGGTCCATGTTGCAGTTACCTATGTATATCGGATAAACTCTGCAGCAAGATTGCATTAATTTCCATTTGTTCTTCTTGCTCATTTATCATTCTCTCATTGTCGTCCTTGCAACTCTGTAATTCATCCATGAGGCTCCTTACAGTTTCAGCGAGATCCAGAGGGGTTTGCACCGCCTTCCTTTCGTAATATTCTTCATCTCTATTGTGGGAGCCATCCCCCACTTCATGGCATGTCACCATCCTTTATACTTGTAGTTTTCCTGGGATTTACTAACTGCTTGAGTGCTGACAAAACACCTATTGTTAGACAACAGTCTATTAGTTTATGAAAAACACAGTTCATATTTCTTAAATACACACATAGAGTAGAAATTTTAACCAGACTCTTTAGGAAAGAGGTAAGATAGGGTGTCACCTTTAAAATTCCTTTAAATGTGGTTTTTACGTGGCTTGTCCATGAGCCCAAGTAGGCCAAGTGTTGTAAGCATGCTCTGATACCAATTTGTAACACACTCGACATCTAATTTTTCTTTTAAGGGGTGGTGCATCATAATTTTGTTTTCCTTAAATATCCCAAGCCCTAATTTCAGGATTTATATCACGTTCTTCTCGTCCAAAACTCTCCAGCCACTACCTCCACGCTCAAATCCGAGCTTCGGACTGGCAGATACACCCTTCCCAAGTTCTTATGGCTTTTATTGGTCAAAGGCCATGTGGCACCCACGTGGATCCACCTCACACGTATTGTCTCCAAGTTGCTTCATCCACGGTGGAATTACATCCCACAACTGGACTCAATCTTCGTCTAACGCGCAGGCGTCTAACACATAGTCCAGCAGGGAATTCGACACTTCATCATTGAACACCTCTTTACTGTCTATGCACGAGACCTCCCAGAGTCCCGAACTCCCGAAGTCCCATAAACTTGGCACATGGCTCCAGCCTTCGGGCCTTTTGGTCTCTCTACAATACCAACCTCCAAATCCTCCAGACTCCCATAGTTTTGGTCACTTCCCCAACCACTTTAGCCAAGCGGGCACGTACCAGGGGCTGACACGTAGAAGGTCTAGGGGTGATATGTGTCACGTTCCAATAGGCATATAGGGTCTACAAAAATCACAAATCGAGCTGACATGTGGCACATCAATCGCGGGTCCACATCACCCTGGTGACGTCGACTTGCCACGTCACACCAGACTAACATCCTTCTAACATCACTCAAATTTCACAGTCGAGATTCGACCACGTAGATCCATAGATCCACGACTCACATTAATTTGTGACTCTGGCCTTCGGGGGTTTTGCGATGCAAACTCCTCTTTTCTCCGAGAGTTAGTTAGTGTCGGGCTAAACACAGCCTAGATCTGATGGTTCGGAAAAGTCTTGAAGCATCCTCGAATCAATGGCTCTCGCCACTTTAGGCTTTGGAGCTTATCGACACACCACACCTCAAATCCCCTAGAGTACCCAGTCTCTGGACTAAAGGATCTAGCGCCACGCATCCCCTGTATATCGATGGTTAAGAGGGATCCCGAAGAATCTAAGGATCGACAATCCTCATTACTTCGCGACTCCAGCCTTCGAGGATTTTGGTTTTACTACCACTCCATTCTCCCGAAGCAG
The DNA here is from genome assembly GCA_009831015.1 of Picea engelmannii. Classification (NCBI taxonomy): domain Eukaryota; kingdom Viridiplantae; phylum Streptophyta; class Pinopsida; order Pinales; family Pinaceae; genus Picea; species Picea engelmannii. The sequence continues at coordinate 487,517 of ML783072.1, forward strand.
GACTTCACCAAAGTACCATGTGCGAGTCCCTCCTCCTTAATGATCGGACGGTAGGTGGGGCTCCTAACGATCTCCCCAAATATACAGCTCTGAATACTTTGTAACTTCGGCATTCGGGGAGTTTGATGTTATAGCATCCATATTCTCTCGAAGTGGAACTTCACCAAAGTCGTCTCAGTGTAGATCCAATAGCTGAGAGGAACCTTGATCATTCTCGATCTGTGGCTCGCGCTACTTTGCAATGGAGAGTTGGATCCTAATTTAGTCGGTAAGACAGATTCCTCTAACCACTAGGGAAACCAACCAACTCCGGTCAACCTTGCAGGTGACCGTAACTTCCGGTTGTCTTTGGTCGGTTTGTGACTATTAGGGTCGATAATACTCCGAAGTCCCGGACTTCCGAAGCTCTGAAGCTAGAAGGACTTAGCTCCCTTAGGATTAGCATAGGGTTCCTGGGTGTTGGTCATATGGATCCTTCTAAACTCTCATGAGTTAAACGTGAATCTCTTCATCATAAGGTTGTTAAGGACTTGGGCATGATATCTCGGTTGCACAACAAGGAGTCTGAAGGAGATATCGTCTTCAGATCGACAGGGTCAGATTGATGCAATGCTTTCTATCCGAGCCCTTTTACAGGTTTACGTCCCAAGATGTCTCGAAGGCTAAACTGGGGCATATAGATGATCAATCAGAAGCATAAATCCACAAGAAGATAAATGCATACACATAACTTGATCATTCAATATAGAGACCATTCATAGATGTATAAATACACGCATTCATCCATTATTCCATTTCAAAACACAAAGTATGGAAACACTTATCATAACCAGATGACATGATGTGACTTCTAAAAGGGGTGCATGTTTCCACCCAACCATAGGCTCAGTCACTCCTAACAGATTTACCACTGGCCACCCCCAAGCTAGACCATGATGCTCTGAGAGAGAATTATTTCTTTCGGCTCAGCAATAGTCAGGGACAGAGGTTACTCTTCTCCTCCCACAAGATCTTGGCAACAATTTTTCTCTATACCAAGCAACAAGGCCTGCATGAGTACTTCCTCAGTCACTCAGCACCCTCATTTATCAGTTTGTATCATAACCCTGCTAGCCACATCTTGCAACCAAAACACGCTCATTCTCAATTCTCCTCGAACTTGAGCGCTTAGTCTCTTTTCTCCGCTTCTCTTTGCATGTCTTCCTCTACCCACCACGCCTTCCTTTCTTGCCTTCCTTAGCAATATTGTGTGTGGCTCGAATTCCCAGTCCGTAGTCAGGTCTGAAAGCCTTACAGATAGGCACTCTGCCCCATCCCCTCATAAACTCTTGAGAAGGTCTTCCCACCTACCAATTTGACTATAATTCATTCCTGGGTCAGAGGATTGTTCTAGTCCTGAGCAATTAAATCCAGCAAGGTACTGGTTTGGTGGGGGTTATCTCAACCATTCCTGGTTCCCCTCACCATATTTTTCATAACATCTGTGGTCTATCTTGGCAAACCCCCCTTTCAGCGGTTATGCAACACTTATCCATTTTCTATTAATAATATAAATTACATTCATTGACCTTTTATACAAAGGTTCCTCAAATCAAACATTCACACATATCGAGTTTGTTATAGTCTCTTGGCCAATATATTTATATTTACAAACTGGGGGAAACAAGGGTGTTACACCAGAATCAAGAAACTCACCTCTCAATTTGATTAAGTCTCCGTTTATCAAATTAAGGGGATGTTAAATGGGGATGTTGATGCTTTGGCTAAGCTAGAAACCTCTTTCCAATCAGGGCTAAATATTGAAAATGGGGAGAGCCTCACTCTCCCCCTCCATTAGTTATTTAATGACAGGTCACATCTCAAATTTTGAGCAAACATTGTGAGTATCAGTAGGACATATGTTGTGGGCTCTCTTATGGTCACATATGGTTATAAGGTGGTGGAGGATCAATAGGAGCATGTGAGTGTCCTTGCAATTAATTCCAAAGATGAGCAACATGGTTGATATGTTGAAGAAGGGTGCTTGGGCAGATGCATTTGGGATATTTCATGTTGGGAAGTGGAGTTTTCTCTACATCTTCGAGGTTTGGTCGAGGGTTCACTTGGAAGAAGGTGTTGTTTTAGTTGATAGGTGGTGGAGGGAATTTCCAACATTAACAGTGGAAGTGGTGGGATTTCTCCGGGAACTCTTACATGTTGTAATGGTCTAGGAAAGCAGAGGGAATGTCAATCATGTTATTCCATTGTTAGTTTTGGACCTGCTCAGGCATTGTGAGGAAGTTTTAGTGGATTGGTTCCTTTTTCCAGGAAGGGGTCCTTCTCTATTTCCATTCTTGGGTTTGGACATTTACATTGAGTCCAGGTTCTGCAGGTGGGGAAGTCATGGCTAGGGAGGACTATTGATGTTAATATTTTTTAAGATCTAAACAAAAACCTCACGAGGATATGAATCCCCTTACGTTTTTATAGAAGTAGCACTCATCTTTGGCTGGAGCGATTGAAGGTTCCTTATATGATTATGCAATAAATGAAATATCTCCCAACAAATCTTGTATATGCAAATGTACAACCTTATGTACAATTATACAAATATACATCATATCATTTGAATAAAAGAATGATAAAATGTGTCAACAGAGAGTTATATCCACAAGATTTTTTGGAGTCTCCTTTCAAGTTACATTCTGCCTTTCTTGTAAGATAAAATGAACCTGGAATCTGCTACGACTTTACAAGATGAAGCAAGAATGGACAGGTCTTCAAATAACTTTAGATGAGTATTCCTTTGAAACTAAAAAGAGATTTTGATAGAAAATATAATTGAAATCACATTCTTTCAACTCAAAGCCTAAGAAATCACTGATATAATACCCCGAAGTAGTTCTTTGCAGAAGAAATTTGTAACAATATCCCAAATATGACTAGTTTAATAATGTCATAAACAAGAGGGCTGAAACAACCTTTACAAAATCTCAATGACAACTAATAAACTAAATGAAATAACAATTGCCTTTTTTACAAGGAGGGATAGACTTACTCTTCTGGACCTGAAATATCACAAGATGACTAAATAAATCTTAGAGAAAGAACTGCTCATACCCAAATCTTCTCATTTTTCTAACAATACATGAAAGATTTGATGGAAGGAAACAAAGAAGAAGAAAATGTAAGAAGAGAATTTTAAGCGGGCCAATTCATAAAATATTGAAAGATAAAACTTTACTTATTGAAGACTCTTCATTGTTGTAAAAAAACTCTGATTTCCAACCTCTTGATGATCTGAATTTCCAATCCTTTCTTTGACAATGCCTCCCTCTTTTAAAATCAGCTTCCAATGCTTCTTGAAGTAGTCAGGGTTTTGGTCTTTCTATGAACTTCCACACACTTTTCTTCTTGGAGTAACCACTTTAATTAATGCTTCATTGACCTCTCATTAATGACTTTATGTGATTAAAATGCATGCCTTGAAGTGGGGCCCATTTCATCTTTAATAAAGGTTATTTGATAAACTTTTATTTACCAATTTTTAAACTGGCCACCTTTAAAAAAGAAGCCCATGTTTTAATTTTTTGAGCATGATAGTTGATCTTTCAGCCATGAAAAACATTCTAGGAGAAATATATTCATCATCTTAGATTTCCAACGAGTCTAATTAAGTGAACTTTAGAGGTATGGATCTCAAGTTATAGCCTTGGGAAGTCGAGGTTCCAAACAAATTTCTCATCAAGTCATGAAAAATTAGCTAAAAAATATTTTACTTTTTGGAAGAATTATAATCAAAATTCAGCCATTAATACTTGTTCCATTGTCTTCCTCATTGAATTACCTTTCCAACGAGGTATAGTTTTCCCAAAACAGACACCTGAATATTGAGTTATAAGATATGGAAGATCGTTGCTCAACAGTCGTTGATCTAGCTCGTGGATCAATCTTGACCTTTGATTTAATTTCACCCTTTTTAATCCCACATGCATTGTGGTGGTTGAAACATTGGTGTTTATAATGAAAAGTCCTTCCTCATTATTCATGTGAAGTAAGGTAACTTATGTGAATCATGCCTTAACTTAGCTTAGTGTCTGAGAAAAATCACGAGGCATTCACCTTTTGGACCAATATCTTATCGCGTTCATTCATAGAGGGGTATTTAAATTGTGAAAAAAAAATTCAATATATTGTAGGTATTGGAAAGGGGGGGGAGGTGGAGTCTCAAGGGGTTTACATGTATTCGGGGGTATAAAATGGGGTATCTAGTAAAAATAAGGGTTTCTTTTATTGGAAAAATGTATTGGGAGGGGGTTTCAATAAAAGGATTTTGGGAGGTATTTATCAATATCTAGTAAAATTAGGAGTATTATTTAATATCCCACGAATGCATGCACTATGTCACAGGTTCATTGAGTGAAGATCATGTGAGAAATATTCATATCCTGGTAATATTTTGGCCACCCAATCAACACGTGGATGTCTGACATGTCATGCCCAATCACCATCCAGTCGCCTACCACGTATCACTTGGATATACGCCCAAAAAAATTAGAACAAGAGAAATAATATAATATAATATGAGGAAATATTTTGGTCACCCAATCACTGCCAAACCATCGCTCAGTCAACCTATGGATGTATGACACTTCACATCCAATCACCATCTAATCACCTGCCACATGTCACTTGGATATATGCCCAGAAAACTTAGGACAAGAGAAATAATATTCAAATAATATGAGGAATTCACAAGGTTACATGAATGCAGAGGTAGGTAAGGTGGTAATTAATGGTAAAAGAGGTCATTAAAATGTATAAGTATAATATTATAATATAGAGTATAAGAATGGACTATAGTATAGAGTATAATAAACAAATTGAGGGTATGGTAAGAATCTTAAAAAATCACGGCGGACCCGTGGTAAGACTTAGTAAGAATGAGTTGTGAAAAAAATTATGTGTTGATAGGAGAGGTAAGAGGTAGTAAAAAGATTTGCAAAATCTCTAAGTGTTGAGACGAGAGGTAAGAGGTATTAAAAAGAGTTGTAAAATTTCTAAGTGTTGAGAATTGGTCTAACGAAGGGGCATAGTACATGAAAGAGTGATCACCGACCCGCAGAGTTATGGCGGTAAGACTTGGTAAAAAGAGTTGTAAAAACTTATAAGTATGGGTGCATAATGGGGGTCGCAAAACTCAAGGGTGTGTTGTGAGGGTCACGAAAATGAGGTATAGTTGTAATAAATATCACCAACCCGCAGTAAGACCTGCGGAGTTATGGAGATAAGACTTGGTAAAAATAGTTGTAAAAAATTCTGAGTATGGGTGCATAATGGGCGTCGCGATGTTATGAGGGTCGCGAAAATTAGGTATAGTCGTAAGAAATATCACCATCCCACAGTAATTCATAAAAATATGACTAAGTGTTGGGAAAGTATATAATGGAATTACGTGAAATATAGAAATAACATGAATATAGAAAAGAAAAAGAAAATAAGAAAGGAAAAATGAAAAAGAAAATGGAAAATGAAACAATATAAGTGAAAAATGGAAAAGAAGATTAAAGAAAATAGAAATAAAAGAAAATGGAAATATGGATGTAGAAATGGTTAAGTAAGGAATGAAAAGAGAGAAAAATGGCTAAGTGTGGAAAATGGAGTATGGAGAGTAGAGTGGAAGAGAGAAAAAATGATTAAGTATGGAAAGTGAAGTAAAAGGAATATGAGATTATGTACGAGAAAAATGGCTAAGGGAATATGAGAGTAATGAGAAAAATCGTTAAGTATGAGATAAGAGTATGAAGAGAGGTGAAGGGATAAAAGAGGAAAAAAATTAAGTGTGGAGATGGAAGGTGAGATAAATGAGTAAGCGAGGAGAGTATTTAGTCAAAAATTCAAAAATGGAGAGGAAAAATAGGCACAATACTTAGAAAAAATCTTCTTGCCATTCTTCAAAGTTCTTTTTGCAATCTCTCTATTAGACTTCTAGACAAAATTATGAGTATCCTGGGCATACATAGTCATATTTTGATTTCGTAAAATGCATGATGAAGCTAATACTGAGGATTACACCATGAGTTGGTGAGCATGCACAAATTCTTCCTTCTGATTTTTTTTTATTCTAAAGTGCAGAAATCAAGGTGACCAATTTTTTTATCAACAAGGACTCACAAGAAACTAAGAGAATTTTGCAGAGGCATGAAGAAATAGGGCAAGCCAACAGTAATGCTATCTTGGTCCTTACAACCAAAGTGGCAGAGCTGGAGCAGGTGTGCAACTCTCACAATGCAAGTGAGTCCAATCTTATTCTCAGCTTCAAGGGTCGATTGGACACTATGGAGGCCAAGTGTGGTAGGTTAAGGTCTCAAATCTTGGCTCGGCGAGCGAATAATCTATCTATGGCCTTCAACAATAATGGCCCCTAGAGCTCCATTCACAAAGGGGAGGCATTGGCAGAAATAAGAAATCAAGTACCAATGGAGATTAAGGAAGAAGATAGCCAACAAGTTGCAAAGGAGTCAAAAGACCAGAACAATGTCAAATAAAATCCAGTATGAATGTTTTTTTGTGTTATTAGTATAATAGGATAGTTTATAAGGTGTCCACTGGATGTAGCTTGGGTGGTTGGGAGGAATGGTTGTTACCCTCCCCACATAGGTTCAATTCCTTGTAAGTGACATATGATGTCCTTAAATGGGTCTATATGATTATCTTGATGTTGAGCCCCCAATATTATGAAAATGCTCGGCCTCCCCACGTTCTCTCGCAAAATTCGAGGGAGGCGGTTTCCGTGGACGTAGCGAGTACCAGTGTTCGGTGTCGTGAACCACATATAAGAAAAAAAAAGTATTTTATAAGGCATGCCACGTGTAAAAGCACATGGAATGTTAGGCCATTATTTTCTTTTTTGTATGTAATTAGTGATATAGAAATATCTAGAACTCGAAAAATCTTGGAGAAATTTTGTAATAGGCATTGCTTTGACACAACAAGTTTTTTTTATATATAATAAAAATCTTTAGTTCGGGTTAAAAAAAGAAGAAGAATATTTATCATATCTCAAGATGATATTACCAAGATCTTAACCAAGGTGAGGTTTATATGTAGTTAAGTATTTCCAAATAAAAATATGGCACACAATAATATTTGACTTCTATAGATCAAACTAAACGATTATCATTGACCCAATTTCTTGAAACTCTAATGGTTTTTGAATTCCAACTCATCAACATGGATTTTTCTTATGAGGCCCATTTTAGACTCCAAATTTACTCAAATTCTCCCCCTGCTTACCCTTCTTAGTTCAACTTTTCTTTCTCCACACTCTTGCATGGTAGCTCAAACTAGAATTTCACTAGACACTCGAACAAATGACATTTGATGCATTAGAAGGGAATATCGATATGGTCCAATTTCCGAGTATAAAATTTATTTTCCTCTTCAATATACTTATCCTTTTCCAACCTATTCTACAAATCTAGCTCCATTAGAATATGAGAAACCATGCAAGTTGAGTTCATTTCAAAATCTTTAGCCTCTAAAAATGTTTCAATATAGTCCCCAATAGCCCTAAGTGCTTCAACTAATCATAGCTACAGTGCAAGGCCTAGTAGTTTGACATGTACTAAGTGTTTAGATATATTCTCTAATTTTGGGTTGAATTCTAGAGATCATTTGTTCAAAATTAAAGAACTTGTACCCCAAAACCATAAAGAAATTGTCCCCCAAAACCACCTTGCTTGAATAATATTCACCACATCGTCTTTAGTCTTGAAAGTGGAATCAAAGCCAACCATTAAATATAGTATGAAATCCAACCTTTAAATATAGTATGAAACCCATGTGCATAGCTTATCAAAGTGTTTCAGTGGCTTTCCATCCATCTAGATGCATTCATGTTTTAGATGAACCAACCATAGAATCATCCCAGGAGTGTTTTGGTAGACATTTCCACCACCTTATCCATTATTATATCCTCCCACAAAACTAGTTTGGACCTCACTTTTAATTGTTTCATACACTTCCCCTATCACCTTTCTATGTCTACTTGAGGGTCTTTACCCTGAGGCATTGCATAATTCTCACCCCCTTCACATGAGCCTAACAAATCTCTAGAAGATGAGAGGGAATCTTTCCTTAGTATTCTTACCATTCTCTGCTAGTAAACAAACCTCAATACTCTATACTATGCTAGCTTAGTTAGGGATAATGCCTACACTAGGGTCATTTCTCTACCACGCTTTACACCCTTGATATTTCTCCAAGCATTCTCACACAATATCTCTAAGCAAAGCACTCCAAGTCTTCTCTAAGGTTTCTTTGCCACAAACCATAGGTCCTTCTCACACAAGGACTCAAACCCTAACACTTCAAGTCTCCTCTAGGTTTTTCCTCACAAAAATTCTAATGCATTCCTCCCTTGCATAAAAAGCAAGTACAAAGACTCAAGACAAGTTCTTCTTCATGATACAAATAATCTAGTGAACTTTGAAATGATTCTACATGATTACTACAAATATTCTCTCCTCTCTTTATATAGAGTACGTGAGGGAGGTTAACAAAAGTGAAGCTGACTAAGTCCATAAGCAATCTAATCTAATCCTCGAGATAAGGTTTCCAAGTGAAGTGCACTCTCTCTAAGGTGTACTATAGATGTCAAGACAAGTCTCCTCAAGTGGTGTGCTCTTCGAGCATGGGCTCAAAGTGTCAAGCACTCCTCAACAAAAGGATCCTTTCTCTCTAAGACAAGCATCCAATGCTCCAAATCTCCTCCTCAACATATGTGCTCTAGGTCCACATACAACCCCAAGCAATGCACTCTCAACCCAAGCATCCTAAAGTTGAGTTATTATCCTCCTAGGGCACGCCAAGTGGTCCCAATTCTCTTAGGGATAAGCACCCTCGCTCCAAGTGCCCAACTCTCCTCCTTCAAGGTAGATCCTACACGCATGCATGCAACCATCCTCCTCAATACACCCACCATGTAGAAGATATCAATGCCACATAAGATAACTACCTCATCAAGGAGTGTGTGACCTTTAGCAGTAATTTCAATGTTAAGAAACTACCTATAGTAATCTCTCCAAATTTCATCAACCAAAAGGTCTAAGATGCAACTAAGTATATAGGGATTCACCATGAACCCCAGATCACACAAAGGAATCTCTATCATGGTGTAAACACCTTGATAGCAACCCAAAATATAACACTCCCTCTTTGTGAGGAAAGTGTTTTCACCAATACCAATATTTTCTCTCAACATATCAAACTTCCCCTTTGCTACGCGCTCCAAAAGAACAATTACCTTATGTTAAACTAAAGGAACATAATCTTGGATCACTAATTCCTACCAAACTCTAAAGTAACTTCATAACAAGGAAGACATCAATAGTAACATGTCAAAACTCTAGCATCCATAAAGTCAACATCATGGGCAAAAACCTTTTGGTGCCACATCAAGAGTTGTTTAGGACATCCTACAAAGATGATCACATCTCCAAACAAGATCGAGACATGTGGATTAGATCTATAAATAACACAAGATGAAAATTTGCATACATTTTAATTCATTAATTTTAAAATACAAATCTTGAGGTAAGAAGCAACAACCCACACATGGCCTCCAACAAACTATAAACATGGGTATCTTTCCATGCACCTCAAGCATTCAACAACTAAAGAAAAATGTGAGAAAAACCCTCAACAATGTCACTTCCAACTTTCTGATAGAAAGTTAAAACAAGAGTAACACCAAGATCAACTCCCTCTTTCTGAGAGAATCCAACAACTGTATCATTGGTACTCATCACTACTCCCATTAGTTGTGAGCTTGGAATCAATCATTTATTCCACCACCATAGGTTTTGAACCTATATCCAAGTTTAGGTACAAAGCACAATCTCTACATAATACAAATGCATAAATTGACCTACTAAGATTCACTAACAGCTTAACATCACACTAGCTATCACATTGATGATCAATCTCTCAACAAGTATAATGTACAAGAATAAATACTATCACCAAGGGATAATGTTGGAATTTTCCACCAATATATAACAATCGTCACGACTGAACAAGGTTTCATTTCTTGTAAACCCTTGCATCACAAATCAAACAAAATTAGATCGATCATTAATAAAAAAAATCTATCACATAATGAATTAGCCCCTATTGGGCTCCAAAAATTAGGAAAACAATCAAATGGTTAAGCATGCCTATCACAAGCATCAATCCACTATAAACACTGACATCCACTAGAACAAATTAGCCACGTATTAGAGGTCCTCCTAGTCATCACACTACTAAAACAAACCACACACAAACCATCAATGAAGTAGATATTCCACATATCATAGGTGAAGGAACATTCTCATCACAAGAACAATTAGGTTTTAACCCATCAAACCCTTCATGGGCACAAGTTCTCATCTTAATCGCACTAGGGTTTCGCCACCCAACAACCTCTCCTAGGTTCAACAGCTGAAATAACAAATTCCCTCTTCACCAATAGAGCTAGTCATATAATATATAATACCATGTGGAAATTTTGAGAATCCATGCTTAATGCAAATTCAGAAATTCTACCTCAACCTTGAAGTTCTTCAAATCTATTTCTTGTGAACTTTCAGCCTTAAGGTTGAATCTAAAATATAAATTACAACAATGTATAGTTCACTTTTTTCCAACCAAATACATAAGACAACCCGAGAAAATAAATATTGAACAACTGTACTTCAAGGGAACTATGTTTCTAGCCTCGAGGGAACATTGGAGGAGCCTTTTTCATTAATTGGGATAAATAGTACTTGGAATATGAAGTGTATTTTCAAGATAGCAATAGATTTAGAAGCAATGTAGATCCATCTTAACCTCAGACTTAATGACTATGGTTTGTAAAAACTTGTCTCAACGACTATTAGTCGCTAAACCTTAGTGTACAATTATTATAACTATGGTTTGTAAAAATAGTGCTCAACAACTTGTAGTGATTAAAATTATTCAGACATGCATCAACCATACAATGGGAATTTATCTGCTAAAGCTTAATATGTTTCCAAGATTTAGACTAAGGCATTTGTAATTGAATCTCAATTCACTTGACATCCATGCTTAATTCATAATGCTCTAATTCTTTGAAAATATTAGCGGTGAATGATGAAGGAATCCAAGTAGTTCCCATGACTTCAAAGACAAAATAAATTTTATTTCCTCCTTTAACACATTGTGTACTGCCTGCTACACCTCATATTGACATTAAGTGGTAAAGAAATATTGGTAGGGGTAACATACCTTATTTATCTTTGTTTGAGGATGGTTGAGCATATTGGTCTTCCTTTTCATGTGGTTGATGCTCTTGGTTGATGATGTTCTTGTTGTAGGTTACCTTCATATCTTGATAAGCTTGCTTGTGGTGCTAGTATTTCATGGTGTTTCTTCTTGCCTTATGGTATGCTCCTAGTAACTATGGTGTGACAAAGATGGCTCTTGAAGAAAAGTGCCCTAATACTTCTTGTGTCTATTGTGCTTTATTGATGGCTCTTGACAAAATAGACCAATATTTCTATGGAGTGTTCATGTACTTCATGCATGATTTGGAATTATCATAGTGCTTTCTATATTAGGCTATGTATTTCCTAGGATTGGTTTTTGTGGTGTCAATTGTGGATAACAATGGTCATGGCATCCTATGATTACAATAGTTTAGTTCTGCATTTGTTTGATGGTATTGTACCAAATATTAGTTTCATATTCAAAACCACTGAGTATGCCATTACATAGAAAAAAAAATGTAGTTTTGATGTAGGCAGAATAGAGAAGCTAAGAAAGCACATGATTCTTTGGAAAGTTTTAAGCCTCATTAATGAACAAGCCAACATCATTTTCTACATTTGTTCTGAAGAATTTATTATAGGAGCATTATTAGATTTGTTTTAAAGGAATGGATCTGAGTTTCTTTTCTCTAGTCTACCATAACTCAAGAGAGTTGTCACTGTAGATTATACATGATATTATTACACATTACTTACTCTTCTAGCACCTATATCTGATGGTATTTGAGAGGTTGCTTCCTAGATTCTATTGGGATTATAGATTTGGATTTATGAGACTTCCGTAGGAGTTTTGAAAACCATATTTGAATGGATTATTCACAACAAATTGAGGGAATAATGGCATATAGGATATGATCTCACTGTGAAATGACTTTATATAGGCTCCTTTATGTTTGGATTTTCATCTCTATTATGAAGGATTATGTAGTTGTGACTACTTTCGATCACACTATCCATCCATGATTCCATTCATATAAGACATCAATGGTAGGAAACATATATGTCTTGGAATATGGATTGTTGGATGAATATCTTGGATGGCTGAAGTTAATGTTAATTTTGAGATCTAAACATCAAACTTTAGCGTTGGAATAAAGGAGGCTTGGGCCAACCTGTTAACACATAAGATTGATCATGTAAAGGAGGATTTATGGTTTTCAGAGCCTACAATTTAACCATTTCTCCAAGTATTATGTCACACCATCAAGTAACAACCTCCTCGAAGTGTGCAAGTTATATTTGAGTTGGAAATGTGAACTAGTTAAGGAGGAGCGTTGTAGCTTGGATAGGTTGCAAGCACCCACGTTAAGACTTATCAACATCAACAGCGGCCTTAGGGCCATCAGATACTCCATAAGGGTTTTCATCATGTTTGAAGGTCGAGAAAGTGGTTTTGGATGTTTTTTCCTTTTGGCGTTGTGAACTAGCAAACATGCGTTGTGAATTTCGCTGCGAACTCATTTCCTGTAGCAACTTCTTTTATATATTTTATCATAAATCCAAAACTGTGATGTGTATTTTTCTGAATTTTTTTGTGGAGGATCATGATAATTCCATTGACTTGCTATCCAAATTTCAGCCTCACCCAATTTGTAATTCGAGAGATATAATTAAAACACAAGTGCGTTGCAAACTCTATGTTTTTCATAGTTGTCGGATATCCGCCTTGTTTGGAGGTTGCCACCTGTCAAGGAAGGTTCGAATGGTCTCCTAGAAGTTTGTTGGACATGAGGGACATGTGTTCCATATCTAGATCAATTAGGATGAACATTTTGGGAGTTCTGAGCATTCATAGGTATTGCTCTGCTTTTACAAGTTTTTCCCTCATAGCTATCTTTGTATGGTAATTCAACAAAATGAGTTTTTCTTTCCCAAAATGAAGATCAGAGTTCTGAGCATACCTGATTTTCAAATATTTTTTGTAGTTGACTAATCTTGTCTTGAATTTTTTGCTCCTTGAGTTTTTTTATCAATTCTCTGGTTACTCTTCATTTGTTGGAGTTCTTGAATCTTTTTCTCTTTCTCTATAAGAATCTGAGACATTTGGACCATTGTGGACAACTTAGGGACTGATACAAATTGGAGCACAATTTTTCTCTATACTATTGTAATAAAATATCCAGAATTTCCATTTGGTAATTTTTCAGAAGCATGTGGTTCAACAACAGCCAAAAATGGAGTACCTAAAAGACAAGGTATTGGAATTTCTGCAAGTGAAAACTTTAGATTCAAGCAGTAAGGTCCAAAGCATAACTTGACCCTTTCAACTTCATATTCCATCTTTAGGGTTTGATTACCTAACTCAATGGTTGCATTATTATTTTTTAACCAATAACAAGAAGGAATATAATCTTTATTCAGGATGTCAAAATCTGATCATGAATCGATCAATGTTTTCAATTTAAAGATTTGACCTTGAATATTCAACTTAATCATCACATGATATTGTTGATGTTGGATGGCCATTATTCTCATAGAATTCAAACCTTCTATAGAATTTTTTTCAAATGTACTAATGTTGGTATTTGCATTCTGAGGAATTTCTTCTAGGGAAGGCATGAATTGCAGGGCCTGGATTGTTGTTGTAACCCTCTTATTTCTTGTCTAGCCCATGAATCAGCTCTGTATCCATCCTCAATTTCTTATTATTTTTCAATATTTTCTATTCTTTGCTTAATTTCTGCAACTTCCTTCTTAAGAATACGTATTTATTTTCCCAAATCATTTATAGTCAAAGGTCTCATCTTATCATTCTGGTTTTTTTCTAATAAATGACTTGGTATTCCTTTCAAAAGAAGCATCTATGAACAGTGGCTTCTTAACTGATTTTGTGGTTGTTGTTGGTTGTTGAGCTTTTAGCATGGTTTTTAGAAATGAATCTAAAAGTGCAGCCTTCATTTCTCCTTTTGGAAATGATTTGATTTGTGCCAGCATCTGAGCATCTCCATCAGACCGATTTCCAGCCATAGAGATTTTAGGTTCTGGTTCATCTTCATATTCTTCTTCTTCTTCATCATCTTTTGTTTCTTCATAGCTTGAAGACTTTGTCTGGAAAATACAAAACTTTGGATCTTTACAGCTGCAATCGTTTGCTATAAGTAACATTTCTTCATTAGAGGATTCACTAGAGCAATATTCAAATTCAGAAGTGTCAGTAGACTAACAAGATCCTTCCTGAATGATCCAGGTGGATATTGGTGGCCACCCACCTATTCCACTTGAACCCCCACCATTGCTTCTTTCAGTTTTTCAGTTTCCGCACAGTTTACTATTTTTAGCAGTTTTTCGGGTCATGAACTTCCAGAGCCGTTTTGAGGCCTTAAACAACATTTTTTGGGAAAACAGGGAGCAACATGTACCTTTTATCATCTTTCTCACCCAAAAGTTGTAGTCCTCAGATAGATCTTTCTAACGAGGTATGGAACGCGTCAAACGGAGATCGTATGCCAAAGTTACGTCCCCGGGAAGTTGATGTACCAACTTACCCAAATGGGGCCCATAGTCTTGGCGTTTCATCTCCTAAGGTTAGGTCTTTGGATGTTTAGGGTTTTCCATTGTTTATCAATAATAATAGGCCTTTGAGCCTCATTGTAACACAGTTCATAGGCCAGTATCCACCACATCTCTTCTCAGAGATAAGCTACCAGCGCCCTAGCTAGTTTATTTCCATTCTGTTTGTAAGCATATTTCAGTCATTTGTTAGTAATGAAATGAAGTCTTATTTTCATTGCATCTCTGCATTTATGTGTATTTCTATATTTCATTGTGTTCCTACATAAATCAGGATCAGTGGTATCAGAGCGGTCTGCCCATTCTCGATCCTTCTTTGCATGTCCCCAACGAGGTCGGGGTATAAGGAGTTGGGGCTCGATTTGGTTGAACCTTTGCAAGATCAGCCTCGCAAACCCCAACGATTGCCCATGGGGGAAGAAAAGAAATATGAGGGAGCAAGAGATCCTATCAAAATGTTGCTTGAGGAGGCCCTCGAGAAACAAAGGAACGAGATGATGGACAACTTTGCCCAGATTCTTCAACGGATTCCCACTGGCGGCACATTGACATCCAACAACCACTTTGGAGGCGCCACTCCTTTTAAGGTACAAGTAAACTTTGACATTCCCATATTTGAGGGACAAATAGATGCAGATGTCGTAGATAGATGGTTGAATCTGTTAGAAGGATATTTCTCAGTTCATGACTTTTCCGATCGAGAAAAGATTATTTTCGCACTCCTCAAAGTTGCCCCCCATGTCAAGGACTGGTGGGAAACCTACTTGGAGCAACAGGACGAGGGAGAACCCTCTCCGTTATAGGCCGCACCCACTTGGAATTCTTTCTGAGACACCATCAAGGAACAATATTATCCTGTGGGGAGCTATGAGGACAAATACATGCAATGGACTACGCTGCGGCAGCAAAGGGACCAAGATGTGCATGAGATGACGAATCTGTTTCATACCCTACGCACAAAGTTGGGTATCAAAGATTATGAGAAACATTTGGTGTTAAAATACTGCAGTTGTCTGCACAGATACATTTAGGAGGAAATGGAGTTCCTCGACATCTCCTCTCTTGGTGTGGCATACCGATATGCTGCCAAGATTGAGCGGAAGTTCAAAAAGAAGAGGCGAGACTTTGGGTCTTCAAATCAAAAGCAAGGGAAAGGTACCCCCAAACCACAGAACAAAGGACCAAGCCAAGGCGGGACAGCCCATGACAACCCGCCAAAGCCACAAGCAAAGAACAACACCACGAATCCAAAAAAGGACACAGGGAAGTGGTGTGAGTTCCATAAGAGCTCCACTCACAACACAAGTGAGTGTCAGGCCAAGCAGTCACTGGTAGCCGAGTTGAAGGCTTTTGAATCGGATGCATGCTTCGACTCTGAATCAGAACCTGACAAGGGGAATGACAGGGGGAAGCAGATTATCGATGCGGAGCCCAATGCCACCGTTGCCACCACGAAGATCCAGAAGGAGGAACCAGAAGATCTAGAGGAGGCGGAGCGTCTCTTCCATTCCAAGATGTGGGTAAAGGGTTCCCCATTGCAGTTCATTGTCGACGGTGGGAGCCAGAAGAACCTCATCTCGGTAGAGGTCGTGAAGCGGTTGGGCTTGACGACCACAGCACACCCACAACCATACACCATCGGGTGGTTGCACCAAGGACAGGACCTCCGCGTCAGTCAACAATGTCGCCTTCCCTACAGCATCAAGCCCTTCACGGATGAGGTATTATGTGACATTGCTCCTCTTGATGTTTCTGATGCATTATTAGGCCAACCATACTTGTGGAAGCGACATGTTGTTTATGAGTCCAGGCCTCGTGTTGTTATTATCACTTTGGGCAATAAGATGTACAGGATACCAGAGATAGCACCGCCTAGCACCATCTCTTTGGTTACTGCAAAACAATGTAGTAAGCTCATTTCCAAAACCAGGAAATTTGTTTTCCTGATGATCCGCCCTCAGGGAAAGAGGAAGACTGTGTCCATGAACTCCAGACATAGCCCCACTGCATGAAAACAATAGATGGATAAGGTCGTGGAGGAGTACGAGGACATCTTCACCTCCCCCACAGGGGTGCCTCTACACTGTCAGGTCAAGCACCCCATCGATCTGACCCCAAGTGTATCGCTTCCCAATGGACCCATCTATCGGTGCTCTATTCTGGAGAATGACGAAATCAAGAGGCAAATTCAGGAGATGCTGCAGAAAGGTCACATCCGGCCGAGTTCATCGCCCTGTGGGAGCCCGATCGTGTTGGTGCAAAAGAAGAATGGGACTTGGAGACTTTGCATTGACTATCGGGCACTGAACAAGATCGCTATCCGTAATAGGTACCCGATCCCACGGATTGATGACCTTCTAGACCAACTCAAGGGGGCGAAGTATTTCAGCAAGATCGACTTGAAGTCTGGGTATCACCAGGTACCAATCGAACCCTTTGATGTGTGGAAGACTGCATTCAAATCCAAGGAGGGCCTTTTCGAATGGTTGGTCATGCCTTTCGGGTTGACGAATGCCCCTACAACCTTCATGAGGCTAATGGATGACATCCTGCGGCCATTCACCAACTCATTTGTAGTGG
>ML783072.1:505568-533343 GCA_009831015.1 Picea engelmannii
CATCCACACAGACCACCGACCCCTGCAGTTCATACAAACACAAGGGAAGTTACAGAACGATCGCCATCAGAAGTGGTCCACATACCTGCAACAGTTTCATTTGAACATTAAGTACAAAAAAGGCAGCACCAATAATGTTGCAGGTTGCCTCAGTCGACCACCCATCGTGGAGCTAACCACTGTGCTCAACTCTTGTGGGCACGAGACTTTCGATTGGCCGCTTCTCTACACAAGTGATCCAGAATTCGGCCACACATACAATACACTCTTGGAGGGTAAGCAAGTTCCCAATTTTCACCTCCAGGATGCCCTGCTTTGTCACCTGGGACACCTTTGTGTTCCTTCAAGTGAGCGTGACAAGATGATTTGGGAAGCTCACTACAGTCGGGTCGCTGGGCATTTCGGGGTCGAGAAAACCGTGGCAATACTGCAAAATTATTTCTATTGGCCGAACCTTCGACAAGATGTCGGGAAGTACATCAAGTCCTGCACTGCTTGCACCATTTCCAAACCGACCATCAAGAAGAAAGGCCTCTATACTCTGCTTCCTACCCCCAGTCGACCTTGGGAATCCATCTCTATGGATTACATGTCGGGCCTTCCTTCTACTAAGCATGGAAATGATTGTGTTTGTGTGGTCGTCGATTGATTCTCGAAGATGTCCATTATGATGGCCTGGAAGAAGAATATCACAGCAGAAGCCACTGCTAAAATTTTCTTTGAACGAGTGTGGGTACACTTTGGGATCCCACAGTCTATCATCTCAGATCGGGACAGTAGGTTCCTCAGTACGTTTTGGTCCAGCCTCTGGTCGATGTTGGACACCAAGCTCACCAAGTCCACGGCTTTCCATCCGCAAACTGATGGCCAGACAGAGGTCGTCAACCGGATGATCGTACACATTATGCGCATGTACAATTCAAAGCATCCACACACATGGGATGAGAGCCTCCCCTATGTACAACACATCTACAACCGGGCTCTCCATAGTTCAACCAACCACAACCCCTTTCAAGTGGGCTTGGGATTCCAGCCACTATGTCCCATTGACATAGCCATACCATTTGTGGCTACTCAGGAAGATTCATCTCATGTCCAGTCTAAGGCTGACAAGGCAAACAGCTTCATTGAGCACATTCAACACATCCGCCAACAGGTTCATGACATCTTGGACAAAGTCAATGCTAAGTACAAGCAGCGACATGATCAACATCGGGTGCCACACAACTTCCAGGTGGGCGACAAAGTGTGGCTGCATTTGCAAAAGGAGCGCCTCGCTGGACCCCACCGCAAGCTTCATCCACTCCGATATGGGTCGTACACCCTCACCAAGGCTGTAGGAGAAAATTCCTTTGAGCTTAGCATTCCACCATTCCTTGGTCTGCACCCAGTGTTCAATGTGGACCGCCTTCGACCCTACTTTCCACCTCTACTAGACACATCCGACATGGCAGAACAACTCACACCAACAGAGTTAAATCCAAACTGCATGGAACAAGCCAGAACTGATCAGATCATGGATACACATATCAAGCACACCCGAAAACAAAGGATACCGCTATATCAAGTTGTCAAAGCAGGCCAACTCCTTCACTAAGGCAAGTGGCTCACCAAGGACCAAGTTCAGCAGAAGTTTCCTCATCTCATGGAGGAACTCAACGCAATGGGGACCATTGCTTCCTAAGGGGGGAGGAATGATTCAGGTGGATATTGGTGGCCACCCACCTATTCCACTTGGACCCCCATCATTGCTTCTTTCAATTTTTCAGTTTCCGCACAGTTTACTATTTTTAGCAGTTTTTCGGGTCCTGAACTTCCAGAGTCGTTTTGAGGCCTTAAACGATGTTTTTTGGGAAAACGGGGAGCAACATGGATCGTAGATCATGTTGCTCACCCAAAAGTTGTAGTCCTCAGATAGATATTTCTAACGAGGTATGGAACGCATCAAACGAAGATCGTATGCCAAAGTTACGTCCCCGGGAAGTTGATGTACCAACTTACCCAAACAGGGCCCATAGTCTTGGTGTTTCATCTCCTAGGGTTAATTCTTTGGATGTTTAGGGTTTTCCATTGTTTCTCAATAATAATAGGCCTTCGAGCCTCATTGTAACATAGTTCAGAGGCCAGTAGACGCCACATCTCTTCTCAAAGATAAGCTACCAGTGCCCTAGCTAGTTTATTTTCATTCTGTTTGTAAGCATATTTCAGCCATTTGTTATTAATGAAATGAAGTCTTATTTCCGTTGCATCTCTGCATTTATGTGTATTTCTGTATTTCATTGTGTTCCTACACAAATCTGGATCACTTAAGCATATAAACTTCTTCCCTCTTAGGAAAAGGATGATGTGGGCATTGATTTGTATCATGGTGACTTGAGCCACATCTGCTGCAACGAATTGAGATTATTTTCCTAGAAGACTCAACCTTTTGTCTTGCCTTTTGTTGTGAGATATTACCTTTATTCTTATTAGATTGTTCACCTTGTGGACATCTATTAGCCAGGTGTCCTGGTTGTCCACATAACCAGCAAGTTAGATTGGCCTTACTTTGTTGTTTGGAAGATTTCGATTTGATGTCTTTTGGGGAGTAATAATGAGACTTTGTGTATTTCTTATAATTATCTCTTTTCCTCTTATCCTTTTGGTAAGACTTGGGCTTGCCCTTGTCATACTTTTGGAATCTTTGTCTCATGGATTTCTTTGCCCTTTTCTTTCTTCTAACTGGGTCATCTAGGGTCATACCGTATTTTTTTGTTGATAGATCTATTATCTGGTAATTTTGATAGATTTTGTATTGACTTTGTAACCTTCATGTTAGCACACAATCCTACTAGGGCAGAGGTAATGATTATGTAAATTTCTCCCCAAGTATAAAGCTCATAAGGTTGAACAAAAGCTTTTTGTACTTTTAAATATTCAACAAATTTGTTGGGGAGAGAAACAAGATATACTTGCTTCCAAAGAAGGTTTTTGCTATCTTTTACTTCATATACCCTTTGGGCCCATTCTTTGTGAAAATCATCATAATTGGACATTCTCTTACATTTCATTCCCATTAGAATTATGGCATGTTTATCAGAAAGTTCTTGTTTTGTTCCACACCAATGCTCAAGAATGAATGTAGTTAATGCACCTAGCATATTATTTTTTGCTTGGCCATCTTCTTTGAATACTATATCCCCATTTTCATCTTTAACTTGTTCCTTTTTCCATTTTCTCAACTAGGGTAGGTGAAGACTCTATTTCCCACCATTTAGCCAAAGTTCCTGTAAAACATTGTATAATAGACTTACATGTTTCTATTTCATTTTTCCCTTTCATGCACATGACTCTGTAGGAAACATACATTATGTCTATAACTTGACGGATTTGGCTTGTGGTCATACTATCTATGTTCTGTTCTGGGAAATTTTCATCTGTAAATGTTTGTACCTCTGGTAGCTTTCCTTTTCTATAAAGGTCTGGAGCCGGAACCCTAGTCATGTTCCAAGGAACTGGTTCTTTAGCAGGGAGAATATGAGATTGTGTAACCAGAAGATGAGTTGAGGATGATTCTTCTTGTTCTAGGGGAAAATGGATTGGAAACCTTTTCTTCAAATCACTTTCTTCATGAATGTAGATTGTAGAGTTTACTCATGAGACCTTTTGTGGAAATAAGTAAGAACTAGGAATTGGTTTGTCAAGAAGCTTTCCAGATTTTTCTGATACTTTAATAATAGATTCCCCTATGTTCTTCAAAGCTTCACATAATCCTTCCATTAGTTCTTCATGGTCTCTTTTTGAAGAGTCTTTTTCACTTTCTAAAGTGTTTTTGATTTCAGAGACTTGGGAATTGACATAGTTTATACTGGAAGCAACTTGATTTGTAGAGACTTGAAGTTGACCTATCTGTTGCTTCTTAGCATAGTCATTGGTTACAAAAGTATGTGTTTTCATCCCTCTTATAGAAGTATTTGTCCAATTTAACTGTTCAAACACACTTTGGAGTCTTTTCTCTGAATTTGTTTGTTGATATTCTTCCTTCCGAATCATGAGGTCATGAGGGGAGTAGCCTTAGTTTGTTTTTCCTCTTCTCCTAGAACGATTCCCTTAAAAGGGGGAAAAGGAAAATTTGTCTTAGTTGTTTGTCCATCTAAGGCGTTCCATTTGTGTTTGGTAATGACACTTTCTTTGGAAGACATCATTTTAATTGCTTCCTTTTGGGAAATTATGTACCATTCATAAAAGGATATCCACAAATCCTTTATTGACATATATGTTTTTCATTGCTCAGACAAATCTTTCTTTAGTTCTATAGAAGTAATGGCATTAAGTTCTTTGGCTTGGGGATGAGTAAACAGATCCCAAATTAACATTCTCTTAATCCATTCTGTTAGCACTAGAAGTCACCCTTAGATTGCATGGAAGGTAAGCCCAATACCCATCAGTTTATACAGTAAATGTAAATGAGTTTTAAGAGGCCAAATGGAGAAGACTCAATGAAAATAACGTTCTAACTTAGAAATATGGACTGGTATGCGCAAACAATTGAGGTCTTGGATCAACTTCAATCAATAAGTTGGAGTAAAGGTGAGTAGGAGGAAGAATTTGGTGAGAAAAGTGTAGAGGTTTGTCGTGAACATCAGTCCTTCCAGCGGCCTAAGGAAGAAAAACTTAAACACAAGATCCTCTTGGATTCAAATTTCAAGGAAACCGAAAGAAATCATAAGAACTTTATAATCAAACATTCATCATAATATAGTCACAACAATCCATGTGAATCAGTCAATCATGAACTCTCTCAGTATCAGAGGCAAATAAGATGGAGTAAGAAAGATGACTTAGATTAATCAAGAAGTCTCAAATCAAGACATAACCAAAGAACCAGTGTTCTTCATCAAAATATTACAATAGCAGGGAGCCTAGCTCAACCATTCGACCTTAACAAAATATCAAAATTGCCTATATATACTAGAAATGTTGCAACCAATAGGAATGCGATCGGACCCCAGCATTCAAAGTTTCCAGTCGACGCCTACTCTGTCATCATGTACATGCCTTCTTATGTCAAACGCAAGCCTGGCTTAGTTATGTGCTTTGCAGGAAAATCCGTCCATTGGGAAACTTCGGATTGACAATCTCCCCCCACGACAACTCTCAGTATGCTTTCCATTTATGGGGTGAGACGAGGTCTCAATTGTCACCCCCATTTCCATTAACTACTTTCATCGGGATCGAGACGAGGCCTAACATCCATGAATGTTCCAGGCGGTGCCAACGAATTTTTCGAGTCAATCCCGGTGCCTCGAGGCCATGTAGAACTTCTTCTATGACCAATACGGGCGCTTTTGGATTTTGGTGCAGCTCCTCTCCATCGCTCCTTCTTCAATGTGGCCTAGGGCCATGACCCTATGCAATTGCGGGCACGACCAAGGGTGGTTTGAAAGCAAACCGCTTTTGTCCCCGCAATTCACCATGAACCGCCACGCGTCCCTTTCTAAAAACCACAGTTTCGATTGTGGCCCGCCCTTGAAAATTTAAAAACGTGTGCACCTTCCAACCCTGCAATGGAGTGCGACCATTGATCTTGTGATCTGAGATGAGGCTTTCTAATCAACGGCCCAACTCTGGTGCCTTTTAGATTGATGGATCGGATTTTCTCTTTTCAAATCGACGACCGAGATCTGCTTCACGATTCGGGTTTTCGACTTCGGGAAAATCAAAACTCAAACCTTTGCCTTCAGCTACATGTACCTTGAGCTATGGATCTGATGACGCGTGCTCTTGAATCGAACGACCAAGAATTACTTCGAACCTCTGGACTCTAGGAAAGTAAAAACTCAAACTTCTTCTTTCAAGTGCTTTTCACCCGAAGCTAGAGATAAATTGACTCGTGTCCTCCTGGATCGGATGACTGAGAAAGACTTCGGCACTTCGGGACTTCGACATTTCGGTGACTTCAGCACTTTGGCGCTTCGACGCTTCAGGACTTCGACACTTTGGCACTTCGGCACTTTAGGACTTCGGGACTTTAGCGCTTCGACAATTCCACACACTTCTCACTTTGAAACTCTCGAAGCTTATTTCCCCAAACACTTGGATCAACTGCCACCTGTCCCTTTAAAGATCAACGACTCATTCTCTCTTCGGGCCTTGTACTCCGGTGCTATACTTCACGCAACTTTTAAGATTCTGAATGCCTGCTAGACGCTAATCTGAACTCCACATGGAATTCCCGCCGTTGAAAACTGAACCTACCTTTTTTCTTGATTCGAGTCCAGAACAGACCGCTCTGAGTGTCACGTTTTGAGCGCATGGCTGCGGCCTGTGTAAACAAAGACTTGGACGACTGGATAGGGGCTGGGAAAACAAGGAGACCGGGGCACTTTAAACATGGAGGGGCGAAAATGAAAACGATTTTACAAGTCGAAGGGGAAAAAACTTAAGAATTGGTCTGCGAAAGAAGAGAGACAGGGAAAAACACAGACTTAGGTAGAAACCACAAACCCAGAGGACTCTGGCAAGTTTGTGAGATAACACATTCTATGTTTACTCTTCTTCTAGGACATCCATTCATAAGGTAAAATATTTTTTGCATCTCTGGGACTAATGGTTTTTGTAGTTCTATGGGTAATGGATTTTCAAATCTGCAGGATGGAATTATTGCATCTATTTGTTCAAAATATCCTAATCCATATCTTGGAGTTCTTGGTGGTCTACAATAGCTAAATATTTCTCTGATTCTAGGATCATCTGTTTCTAGCTCAGGAATATGATGCATCATCAAGACATGTCTTTGATGTGGAAAATATATGTTTGTTGTATCAGAACACTTTGGATGAGGACAACTTTCTTTTGAGATCGAGGCTGGAGGATAATCACTTATGGGATTATGGTTTTTATGTATAGGAAAGCATACTTGAGTTTGGGTATTGGACATATTAAGGCACATAGGACATTGTCTTGGAAGAATAGAAGGTGATGCCATCAAGATGGGTTCATGAGTACAAATGGGTGGATCTGTGCCTTCAAAATTTGGAGATGGAAAAGAAGATGTAGATGGAAAGTTTAAAAATACTTCACCACATTAGCTTCTCTGAGAAGACTGGTTAGAGACAAGAACAGAGCATAAAGGGCATTAGATGAGTCCTGGAATGGGTGGCCACTGAAAAATGGGAGTGTGAGAACATTCAGGTCTGGTTGATGGATATGATGACTTAGAAGAGACAAACCTTCTTGGAGGAAATTGAATGACTGCTTGAGTATGATATTTTGCAATATCAACAGTATTGAGAGTAATTTGTGGTGATGGCTTAGGATCCTGCACTACCCATTCAGTAGGAAAATCTAATTGCTCCCATGAAATGGCTTGGGGAACAAGTTTGGAATTGTTTGCAGAGGTATATACTAAGGTAGAATTCTCTGAGTCTCTATCAGGTGCATGCAAAATTGTTGGACATATAGTGTTAGTATATCTGAGTGCCAACTTATAATGGATTGCAATATTTCCAGAACTAGGCTTCATATCATATCCTTTGGTGAGAACCTTAACTTGCAATATATCTTTGAGGTTTGGGTCAGGGACAAAGACTTTGAAATTTGGATGACAGTAAAACCAGATAGGGCCTCTAGCAAGATCACCTTGTACCCCCCTATTAGATCATGGAAAAATTTGTTGAAACGATTATCAAGCACAACAATAAGAGTGAATGCGGGTATAATATTTGTGTGAAGAGGTTCAATGCTTATTCTGATACATCCGAGATGTAAGAAGTTTTCTCTGGAATTTTTTGCTTCAATCCTAATTTCATCAGGGTCTATGGTAGGGATAATACAATGATCATATGCATTTTGTTGGACTTCAGATATTGTTTCAATGATCTTAAATTGAGAAGATGCATGTAATTGAAACATGGGCATATCATCATAAATATATTTAGCAGATAACTTAGAAAGTTGCCACCTAGGGAGAGGCTTTTCTTCTTTATATACTTTATTGAAACTATTCACATCACACATTCTCATTGAACCAAACAAACGAGAAATAGATGATATTTTATTTTTAGCATTTTGACTTTCTTCTACTGCTTTCTACTTCATTTCTTTATAAGACATAGAACGAGAAGTATTAGAACTAGAGGGAGAATCCATGGAACCTGGATTGGCTCTGATACCAATTTTCCAAAGGCATCCCTCAATGAGGAATGATGCTTGCTTTTTTCTTTTAACCTTCTTCTGACGTTATGAACTTCTACAGGAACCCCTACATGATCCTTCAAGCAGATTCAACACCTTACCTTCAACAAACTCCCTAAGTGACTTTGTTGTCTTAGCGGGAAAAACATAAGGATAATAATGCTCCAGAATCCTAAGCGAACCTCGGGTGAACTTCGAATGAACTTTTACTCAGAAGAAAAGATATAAACACGCATTGCAGAAGGATTTTTATTAATTTTTTCATAAAGGATTTACAGAATTTTTCAAACTTACAAACGTAAATTCACAACTTTCAACCATAGCACATTTCAGAATACCTTAGACTTGAGTAGAATATAGCTCAACCTCATAAATTATCTAGAAACCCTTCGTCTTCTGATGCTACTAGAAAACCCTTTAAACAGACTTGTGAGTTCTGCCACTTTAGTTCACAGGCTCCCAGCGAAGTAGTTCCTGTGCAGACTATCAAACTCACAACAGAAAGACTCAGAGCTCAGACAAGAGGGAGCTTGGAAGACTAATACCAACAGACTTGTGAGTTCTGCCACTTTAGTTCACAGGCTCCCAGTGGAGTAGTCCCTGAGCAGACTATCAAACTCACGACAGAAAGACTCAGAGCTCAGACAAGAGGGAACTCAAAAGACCAATACCAACAGACTTGTGAGTTTTGCCACTTTAGTTCATAGGCTCCCAGCGGTGTAGTCCCTGTGCAGACTATCAAACTCACAACAGAAAGACTCAGAGCTCAAACAGGAGGGAGCTCAGAAGACCAATACTAACCAAGACTCTAAGACTCAATGCCTCAAATGAGTGCCCCCGACCCTTATTTATAGACTTTCTCTAGACTTCAAACCGACGAAACGTGCAAGAATCATCCTGAATGGTCAACAAACTCTTTTAGTACAGACTGGCAGACTTTTCCATAAATGCATTACTTTCCAATAGATTCCTTAGAATGTGGGTCAAACTGCACCAAACGTCGAAGAAGTGCTCCTAGTTCTAAGGATTTTCATGAAAAGCAAATCATACGGAGAAGATATTAGTCACGATCACAATACATCCCCATATTATATTGTTCGGAATAGGCTCCACCAGTTTCCCAAGCTTTTGAGTAAAGCTTACGTACTATGATTGTTCATCCTTGGAATGATTATGCAGAGATTCTTGTTTTTACAAGCCATTGGAGATTATGAGTTGCATACATTGACAAGACCATGTCATCGATAATTATGTCAGATTCAAAGAGATCACAGATTTCTCTTAGTGGAATATCTTTGGCTGTGCATTCTATATTTAAGTATGTTAGGTCCACTGCACTTTTGTTGATGTCGAAGTCTTTCCACCAATCTGATAGCCAAACAGGATATAATCCCCTTATACTAGTATATACACTTATGAATTTCAATAATGTGAAATATGTCTTATTCCTATTTTCTTTCATGAGAAAATTTCGCTATGCCTTTTTGTATTCACTGTAATTCATGTATGTTGTAATATTCCAGATATAAAAAGTATGCAAAACAGAAATAAAATGATGGAAATGGCATATGAACAACAATATAACCAAAACAACACCACATTAATACTCAAATGATAACAGAATAACACCAGAATGAGAACTTCGATTATTGAGAGAAATGTTCACTTGCCTCTTCGAGGGGGAAACCTCCAGTTGACCAGAGCTCTATTACAATAATATCCAAGACACAATTCTCATACCCTCGACTCCTATTTATACTAAATATGTCTATCAAAAGAACCATCTAGAGGACGATCCTTCTAGAAGTTGAAGCTTCTATCAGGTCTTCTTACATTCGACTTATTCTTCCTTATTTCAATGCCTTATTAATATTGACCTTTATTACATCGGAATATATTATTCTACCTATGTGAGGGATTAGGTCCCTAACATGTCCTCCCCCTTAAAAACAACCTTGTCCTCAAGGCTTGAGATGTGGAAATTGTTGCAGAATGGTAGTTGGTTCCCAAGTGGCATTTGTTGGGGTTGTATCTTTCCACTGGACTAACACTTCCTTGATGGTTCGCTGACGCAGGCGACACTCACGCTGGTCCAAAACTGCTTCTGGTTGTAGCCAAATGGAGCCTTCTTCGTCCAACTCGGGAAGGTTGGTTTGAGTTTGGCACTTAGTTCCAATCAACTTCTTTAAGCAGGAAACATGAAAAACAAGATGTAGCTTAGAGTGACTGTGCAAAGCTAACTGATAGGCCACCTATCCCACACGCTTAAGAATGGTATAAGGACCATAAAATTTGGGCGCCAGTTTCTGACAATGGTCAACCTTGAGGGATTTTTGCTTGTAAGGTTGCAGTCAAAGAAACACCTTATCCCCTTCTGCAAATTGATGTTCAGAGCGACCTTGATCTGCTTGTTGCTTCATACGATTCTGGGCCATGACCAAATTCTCTTTGAGGGTACGGAGAATAGCCTCTCGAACTGTAAGCATTTGGTCAACCGCATGGACCTTCGAGACAAACGATAAATATGAGAGAACCGAAGGTGGATTTTGTCCATATACTACTTCAAAAGGAATCATGCAGACAGTTGTATGGTATGAAGTGTTGTACCACCATTCAGCGAGTGGTAACCATGGAGCCTACTGATTTTGCTTGTTTGATGCAAAACACCTCAAATATGTTTCCAAACACTTGTTCACAACATCATTTTGACCATCAGTCTGGGGATGATAAGTTGTGTTGAGATGCAATTGGGTGCCTTGTAGCTTGAAGAGTTCTTGCCAAAAATTGTTGGTGAAAGTTGGGTCGCGATCAGAAACAATAGAATGCGGCATGCCATGAAACTTGAAGACCTGATCCATGAAAAGTTGAGCCACAATGGCTGTTGTAAATGGGTGTTGAAGAGAACATAAATGAGCATACTTGGAAAGGCGATCAACAACCACCATGATGACTGATTTATTTCCCAATTTAGGTAAGCTTATAGTAAAATCCATAGAGATATCCCGCCAAATAACAGGTGGAATCGGAAGCGGTTGTAGTGTGCCAGGAGATTTGATTGTTTCACCATTGTTGTGTTGGCACACATCACATTCAACCACAAAGTTACGAACGTCCTGTTTCATACCATCCCAGAAAAAAGAACGTTTGACCCTGTCATAGGTTTTGGTAAACCCTGAGTGCCCAACTGTGGGTGTAGCATGAATCTCAGAAAGTACTGTGGATTTAAGTTTTGACTATTTACTTAAATACAAATGGCCTTTGTATCGAAGCTCATCATGGAGCCAAGAGTACCTTGGGGAAACTGGAGAATTGGACTGCAATTATTGTATCAAATGCGAACTTTTGGGATCGTGTAGCCATTCCTGGCAAACGGTTTGGAGTCAATCTGGTACAATGAAGGAGAGAGAAAAAGGGACCCTTCATCTTCATATTTTCGGGAAAGTACATCTACAACCACATTGTCTTTTCCTTTCTTGTAAATAATCTCATAATCATATCCAAAGAGCTTAGTTACCCATTTTTGTTGCTCTGGGGAGGAGATGCGTTGTTCCAGAAAATACTTGAGCCTTTGATGATCTGTCTTAATTTGGAAGCGTTGCCCCAATAGATAAGGGCGCCAAATATCAACGGCATGCAGAATAGCCAACATTTCCTTTTCATAGATTGATTTGCCCAGATTTCGTTCAAACAGTTGTTTGCTAGTAAACACTAAAGGCCGACCCTCTTGCATAAGGACAACGCCAATTCCTTTCCCTGAGGCATCACATTCCAGGACAAAGGTCTTTGTGAAATCAGGAAGTGCCAGGACTGGAGTGGTGCACATGGCCATCTTCAAGGTTTGGAAAGCCTGAGCAACTGTTGGAGTCCAGGTGAACGAATTCTTTTTAAGGAGTGCAGTGAGAGGGGTCGTAATCTTTCCATAATTCTTAACAAACTTGCGATAATAACCTATTAAGCCCAGAAATCCATGCTAGCTTTTGAGAGTCTATGGGTGAGGCCAGTCTTGCATAGCTTCAATCTTTTTAGGATCCACCTTGATGTCGTTCTTTCCAACAAGATGACCCAAGTACTCGACTTCTAAGGCGCCAAAAGCACATTTAGATTGTTTCAGGAAAAGTCGGTGCTGAGAGAGTAGATGGAGAACTCGATCCACATGAGCAAGATGGTCTGTCCAAGTTTTGCTATAGATGAGGATATCATCAAAGAAAACTAAGACAAAATGACGGAGAAAAGGACGGAAGACATGATTCATGAGGCTTTGCAAAGTGGAGGGAGCATTACACATACCAAAGGGCATGACCAAAAACTCATAGTGGCCCTCATGAGTTCTAAAGGTAGTCTTAGGAATGTCTACCTCTTTCATACGGATCTGGTGGTAGCCAGAACGAAGATCAAGTTTAGTAAAGCACTGGGCGCCACTCAATTCATCCAAGAGGTCATCAATGACAGGAATGGGAAATTTGTCTTTAATGGTGAGTTTGTTTAGGGTGCATAAATTAGGACACATGCGCCAAGAGCCTTCTTTCTTCATGACCATGACCACAGGAGAAGAGTAGGGGCTCGTACTAGGGCGGATAACACCTGGGCTAAGCAGTTCTTGAACCATTTTCTCAATTTCATTTTTTTGGGAAAAGGGGTGACGATAGGGACAGATATTGAGAGGAAGGCTTCCTGGGACAAGGGGAATGGAATGATCATGAACACCACGCACTAGCTTCTGACAATGCTCGGCCTTGAGGGAAGTTTGCTTGTAAGGTTGCAGTCGAAGAAACACCTGATCCCCTTCTGCAAATTGATGTTCAAAGCGACCTTGATCTGCTTGTCGCTTCATGTGATTCTGTACCATGACCAAATTCTCTTTGAGGGTACGGAGAATAGCCTCTCGAGTCGTAAGTGTTTGTTCAACCGCCTGGACCTTCGAGGCACCCGGTAAGTAGGAGAGAACTGAAGGTGTCTTCTGTCCATATACCGCTTCAAAAGGAGTCATCCGTGTAGTTGTATGGTATGAAGTGTTGTACCACCATTCAGCTAGGGGTAACCATTGAGCCCACTGATTTTGCTTTTCCGAGGAAAAACACCTCAAATATGTTTCCAAACACTTGTTGACAACTTCCATTTGGCCATCGATCTGGGGATGAGATGCAATTTGATGCCTTGTATCTTGAACAGTTCTTGCCAAAAATTGCTTGTGAAAGTTGGGTCGCGATAAAAAACAATAGAGTGCGGCATGCCATGAAGCTTGAAGACCTGATCCATGAAAATTTGAGCCACCGTGGATGTTGTAAATGGGTGTTGGAGGGCGCAGAAATGAGCATACTTGGAAAGGCGATCAACAACCACCATGATGACTGATTTATTTCCCGATTTGGGTAAGCCAGTAATAAAATCCATAGAGATATCCTTCCAAATAGTAGGTGGAATCGGGAGCAGTTGTAGTGTGCCCAGAGATTTGACTGTTTCTCCCTTGTTGCGTTAACACACATCACATTCAGCGACAAAATTACGAATGTCCTGTTTCATACCTTCCCCAAAAAAGGAACGTTTGACCCTATCATAGGTTTTGGTGAACCCAGAGTGCCCTGTTGTGGGTGTAGCATGAAGCTCAGAAAGTACCGTGGATTTAAGCTTTGATTGTTTACTTAAATACAAATGGCCTTTGTATCGAAGTTCATCATGGAGCCAATAGTACCCTAGGGAAGTTGGAGCATTGGACTGCAATTGTTGGATCAACTGCGAACTTTTGGGATCTTGTAGCCATTCCTGGCGAATGGCTTGGAGCCAATCTGGTACAATGAATGAAAGAGAAAAAAGGGATCCTTCATCTTCATATTTTCGGGAAAGTGCATCTGCAACCACATTGTTTTTGCCTTTCTTGTAAATGATCTCATAATCATATCCAAAGAGCTTAGTCACCCATTTTTGTTGTTTTGGGGAGGAAATGCGTTGTTCCAGAAAATACTTGAGGCTTTGATGGTCTGTCTTAATTTGGAAACGTTGCTCCAATAGATAAGGGCACCATAGATCAACGTCATGCAGAATAGTCAACATTTCCTTTTCGTAGATGGATTTTCCCAGATTTCTTTCAGATAGTTTCTTGCTGGTAAAGGCCAAAGGTCAACCCTCTTGCATAAGGACAACACCAATTCCTTTCCCTAAGGCATCACATTCCAACACAAAGGTATTTTTGAAATCGGGAAGGGTGAGGACTGGAGTGGTGCACATGGCCATCTTCAAGGTTTGAAAAGCTTGAGCAGCGGTTGGAGTCCAAGTGAAAGAGTTCTTTTTTAGGAGAGCAGTGAGAGGTGTTGCAATCTTCCCATAATTCTTAACAAACTTGCAATAATACCCTATTAAGCCCATAAATCCATGCAAGCTCTTAAGAGTCTTTGGGTGAGGCCAGTCTTGCATAGCTTCAATCTTTTTAGGATCCACCCTGACTCCATCCTTGCCAACCAGATGACCCAAGTATTCTACTTATGAGGCACCAAAAGCACATTTAGACTGTTTCAGGAAAATTTGGTGCTGAGAGAGTAGATGGAGAACTCGATCCACATGAGCAAGATGGTTTGTCCAGGTTTTGCTATAGATGAGGATATCATCAAAGAAAACTAAGACAAAATGGCAGAAAAAAGGACGGAAGACATGATTCATGAGGCTTTGGAAGGTGGAGGGGGCATTACACAAGCCGAAGGGCATGACCAAAAACTCATAGTGGCCCTCATGAGTTCTAAAGGCAGTCTTGGGAATGTCTGCATCTTTCATACGTATCTGGTGGTAGCCCGAACGAAGATCAAGTTTAGTGAAGAATTGGGCGCCACTCAATTCATCCAGGAGGTCATCAATGACAGGAATGGGGAATTTGTCTTTGATGGTAAATTTGTTGAGGGCACGGAAGTCAAGACACATTCACCAAGAACCTTCTTTCTTCAGGACCATGACCACATGAGAAGAGTAGGAGCTCGTACTAGGGCAAATAACGCCTGCATTAAGGAGTTCCTGGACCATTTTCTCAATTTCATTTTTTTGGGAAAAGGGGTGACGATACGGACGGATATTGGGAGGAAGGCTTCCGAGTACAAGGGGAATGGAATGATCATGAACACCATGGGAAGGAGGGAGTCCTTAGGGAGTGGAAAAGACCAATTGATGTTTAGAAAGGATGGCTTGGAGGTCTTTCGGGACCGAGGGTGTCTCTGTTGCTTGTATGGCATGGAGTTGGGCGATAACACCAAAATGACCTTTTTTGAGCATCTTTTCCATGCGATGGGAACTAATGATCTCCGGTGAACTAGCAGTGATGCCTTGGAACTTATATTGGTGGCCCTCCTGGTCGAATTGCATGGTTAAGTCTTTAAAATCCATGAGAATGGGACCCAAAGTCCTTAGCCAGTCTGCACCCAACATAATGTCACAACCTCCCATGTCGATAGCAAACATATGGGATTTCAGGTGGTAGTCACCAATTTGGAGACGCACATTTTCACAATGCCCTCCACATTTCATGGAACCACCATTGGCAATCATGATTTGGAAATTATTGACGGCATGGATGTAACAATGAGTTTCTTGGGAAATGCGGCGATGAATAAAATTATGGGTGTTGCCACTATCAACCAGAATGATGACCTTCCGATGCTTGATGTAACCAATTAGCTTGAGGGTTTGGGGAGCAGAGAAGCCAATGAGAGCATTGAGGGAAATGACCGGTTCTACTTTGGGAGGGTCTGAGGGAGGGGTTATGTCAGTGGATTCAGTTGACTCAGACACAAGGGGAGTTTCTACATCCTCTTCCGAAATATCCTCGGATATGGCCATAAAAAGATTTTTTTCTTTACACTTGTGGCCCAGGAAATATCTGTCATCACAATTATAACAAAGGCCTTTGAGTTGGCATTCATCCATTTCAGCCTTGGTCAATTTTTGGATCTTTAGTGGAGCAGAAGGAGTAGTGGGATTTATTAGTTTAGGGCGAGGGATAAAGGAGGGTTTTCGGTTTTGAGAAGATACCACCTGTTGTGCTTGTTTAGCTCTTTTAGTAGCCTCCATCTAACTCTGAGGCCAATCCATGAGGACATGGGCCTGAATCTCATCCTTGAGGCCGCTGATAAAATGCTCTCGGAAAAAGGCATCAGACATGCCCTCTGTTCTAAAAGCCAGGCGCTCAAAGGCAACTATAAAGTCTTCCACTGTTCCTACTTGTTTCAACTTTGTCAAACGGCCCAAATGGTTGGTGTCAGTGTCAAAGCATTCATAAAGCTCTGCCACAAAGTGTGTCCAAGCAATATACCCTTGACGAGAAGTTTTTCTCCATTGCCAACATTCTTGATCTAGATGGAGAACACCATACCTGAGTTTGGCCAAGTCATCTGTAATGCCGTATAAAGAGAAATAATGTTCCATTTGGGTTATCCAACCAGTGGGGTCTGAGCCATCAAATTTGGTCACATCCACCTGCGGAAGGCGTAGGTCACGTTGAAAGTGATGGTTCTGAAAGTTATGGGAATGAGAGGAATGGTCTCCTTCAGTATGTGGAGGTGAGGAAGGGGAAGGGTTATCTGTAGGGATATGCAGTTTGGTGCAGAGTGTCGAAAAGACAGAGTCAAGCTGGGTGGTGAGGTCTTGTTTGATTTCCTCCATTGAGGACTGCATGGTTGTATTGATGGCGACAACATTGGCACTAAGTTGTTTCACTTCTTGTTGGGTCTCGATGAGACCAGATTGCAAGGTGTTGAAGCGAGCTTCCAAGTCTTGGCTCTAAGTATGGGCCATGAGGATGGGGGAACTGAAAAGGCGCAGGCGGGGTAAAAAAAATTGCCGGAAAATTATAACGATGAATGTGATAAGTGCGAAGATATGAATCCAATGGAATAGGTCTCAAATAATGGTGAAAATTTTTCCAGATTTTTTTTTTTTTTTTACACCTGCAGAGTTATACTTCGGTTTGAAGAATACTGCAGAGAGGAAATGCCCAAATGCTTAACCAGAAAGAAATGTGTATTTACTTGGCAGCCCGAACACAATTGCACAGCAATAGATCTTGTCAATTTTAATTTGTTTATGTTTCTGTCCACAAGAGTTAGGTATTCAAGGGTTCTACAGACAAGGGTTTGCCCTGTGCTATAGCTCTCTGATATACATGCGGGATCCAACAGTAGCACTCAACCCAATATCTCAGGGCACTAACTAAGGAGGATAGACCATACCCTTAGCCGTACTACCCGACTACCCAGGTACTAGAGAGTATCTTCCCGAGTGTTGTTCTCGGTGACACTATAGCAGTCAGGCGGCCGATCGGTTTATCTAAAGAGGGCTTCAAGTAATCTAGGCCGATCCATACACAGGTGTTGTCTGATGTGCTACCACTCGAAGGGGTACCAACAGGGGTTACAAGGGTGGCCAACAAATGTGCGCTTAAGTACCACTTGTATTTCCTGTGTGTATGAATCCATCAACCGCGGGTTTATGCGCGTAACGATAGATCTTTGTGGCTTAAAGACGCTGAAATACGTCTCTACCCTGGAAAAAAAAATTAACCCACACTTTCTGCCGAGGAAAGTGCTCTGATACCACTTGTAATATACCAGATATAAAATGTATGCAGAACAGAAATAAAATGCTAGAAATGGCAGAATAACAGCAATATAACCAGAACATTCACCACAATAACACTGAAATGATATAAGAATAACAACATAAATAACACTTTGAATATGAAAGCAATGTTCACGGGCCTCTTCGAGGGGGCAACCTCCAGTTGAGCGAAGCTCTATTACAATAATATCCAAGCTAGAGTTCTCATACCCTCGACTCCTATTTATACTAAATATGTCTATTAAAAGAAACATCTAGAGGAATATCCTTCTAGAAGCGGAAGCTTCCATTAGGTCTTCTTACATCCACCTTATTATATTTTATTGAAAGGCCTTATTAATATTGACCTTTATTACATTCGAATATATTGTTCTACCTATGTGCGGGTTAGGACCCTAACAAGTACTCGACCCAATATCTCAGGGCACCAACTAAGGAGGCTAGACCGTGCCCTTAGCCGTACTACCCGACTACCCAGGTACTAGAGAGTATCTTCCCGAGTGTTGTTCTCGGTGACACTATAACAGTCAGGTGACTGATCGGTTTATCTAAAGAAGGATTCAGGAAATCTAGGTTGCTTTGTATATAGGAGTTGTCTGGTGCGCTACCACTCGAAGGGGTACCAATAGGGGTTACAAGGGTGGAAAACAGATGTGCGCTTAAGTACCACTTGTATTTCCTGCATGTATGAATCCCTCAACTGCGGGTTTATGCGTGTAATGACAGATCTTTGTAGCTTAAAGATGCTAGAATACGTCTCTACCCTGGAAAAAATTACCCACAATTTTCTGCCGAGGAAAGTGCTCTCATACCACTTGTAATATTCCAGATATAAAAAGTATGCAGAACAGAAATAAAATGCTAGAAATGGCAGATGAACAACAATCTAACCAGAACAACACCACAATAATACTGAAATGATAGCATAATAACACCAAAATGAGCACTTTGATTACTGAGAGCAATGTTCACTTGCCTCTTCGAGGGGGCAACCTCCAGTCGAGCAGAGCTCTATTACAATAATATCCAAGACAACAGTTCTCATACCCTTGACTCCTATTTATACTAAATATGTCTATCAAAAGAACCATCTAGAGGAAGATCCTTCTAGAAGCGGAAGCTTCTATTAGGTCTTCTTACATTCGACTTATTCTTTCTTATTGCTAGGCCTTATTAATATTGACCTTTATTACATCGGAATATATTATTCTACCTACGTGAGGGGTGAGGTCCCTAACTTATGTTACGATGAACTTTTGTGTGGGATCTTGATCTAGCCAAAGAGCATAGGAGCGGGGCCTATCAAGTGAAAAATATTGATGACATAATCCTGTATTATTATAAGACTATCGCCAAATCAAGTTTATATCTCTGAAGGCAGAGCATAAATATGAAGTAGCATCATCTGCAGCTCTAGTCGATCTTTCATAAAGCATGTCTGGTATGTTTCCAGTATAAAACGAGATTCTTCTGAGTTCTGGAACATAATTTGGTAGGAGATGAATTGGCTGCAAATTCATATCGAGAACTTCAGTTCTTCTGAGTTGCCATGTAGGTTTCCATAATTGGGCATAAACTTCCCAATCTTCATTGTCTGGGATATTCCTTATTTTTCACCTCCATTTTTCCATTCAGTAACAATGACCAGACAATGGCTTTCTGCATTTGATCTTTCTTGTTTTTAACCGCATTCGCTTCTCCTCGCTCGCTTGAAGGTTTTCTCTACTGAGAAAATCAGGGATAGAATTTTCAGAGCCTTTAATGTGTTCAATATCAAAATCAAAATTTGGAAATAGAGCTTGCCATCTTGCAAATTTTGTTTCACTTGCTTTAGTGATTTTCTTATGTAACACCTTGTTCATTGCAACAGCATCAATTCTGAGCAGAATTTTTGTATTGATGAGATAGATTTCGAACTTATTGATTGCATTGAGATTTGCCTTTATTTCTTTGTCAATTGTTGCATATTTCTTTTCGTTGTCAAGCCAGGCCCCCGAAGAAAATTGTATGATCTCTTCATGTGGATTTGATCTCCCTGCCTTAACTTGTTTAAGAACTGCTCCCCATCCTTGGTCACTGGCATCAGACTCAACAATTTTAAAGAGTTCATCACTTGCAACATGCAGTATTGGCAAGTGCCTTACTTTAGATTTTATTTTTCTCATAGCCTTAGTGTGTGCTTCAGTCCAAGGCATAGGATCTTTTTTTAGCTTGTCATTTAGAATTTTTCTATCTTTAGCACAATCTTTATAAAAATGACTGACATAGTTCAAGCTTCCTAAAAAGCGTTGGAGTTGGGTCTTATCAGTTATTTTGTATGGAAATTTTTCTGCAAATTCAACTACATGAGTCTGAAGAGCAATTTGGCCATTCGAAATTGTGTGACCTAGAAATTTAATAGAGGTTTTAAAGAACTCAATTTTCTTTTAGAAAGAACTAGACTAGACTGCTTGATAACATTTAAAAACATCTCCAAATGCTTGAAATGTTGGTCTATGGAATCCGAGAAGACTAATATATCATCTATGTAGACAATTAGCCAGTCAAAATATACCTTTAAAGTGTCATCCATAACCCTTTGAAATTTTGCCAGAGCATTCTTAAGACCGAAGGGCATAACATTTTGTTCATAGTGACCTGCAGGAACACTAAATGGAGTTTTGAATTTGTCTTCTTCTTTCGATGCAAGGGGATAGCCCAATCAGATTTTTCGAGGTTTCTCTCTCACCTCAAGTACTTCAATTTTATTCCTTTGGTGACGAGAGACAATAAATCACGTATAATAAATGATTGTGTTAAAAACACAAAGCAACAAGCCTCGTAATTTGCACCTATAGCATGTTGGTAACAAAACATAATACATAAATAATTATATTAATTATTTATAACTTTAATAATAATATATTTTGGGTGATGTTACTTTGAAAAATATACTCCATTTAAAATATATATGAGATAGAGACTAATTGCTTTGTAGCTATTTTACTGGTTAAACAATACTTGATTCCAATAAATTAATTTAAATAAAATTGATATTTTTTAATGATATTTAACAAAATCTTCAAACATGTCGACATGAGTAAAGAGACCAAACATAAAGAGTCATTATACACTCCACTCTAGGAGGTGAGGTTTTGAAAGAAGTTGAATTTAGGAAAGCGGAAGCATGTTGAGATAAATAGCTTAAAAAAAAAAACCTTTGCAATAATAATGGTTTGGTTCATCAATATATAAAGTATTTTTTAATTTATTATTGAAACATAATATATTTATTTTTAATATATATTTGGGGTTCACTTATATTTACACATTAAAAAACCAATCATTTAATTTGGAGTAGGTTTATAATCAATAAATTACATTTAAAAGAAACGTATATTTTAATGATTTTCTTTAAATATGAGTGAAGTTTTGGTTTTCAAAAAGTTTTATGTTGAGTAGCTTTAAAATTGGGATAGGAATTTCAAAACAAATTTAGCAATTTTATTATTTATTTTAATATAAAATGTTAATCCTTACCAAAAAATTTAACTGTATTTAAACAAATTACACAAATAATCATTTTTCATATTTGATTGGCAAATTACCCCATAACAAATAATTTATCCGTTAAATTCTCCATCCCTACTATTCTCCTCCCAACTTTCTTTTAAGATTGTTGTTTTACCAACTTTATTTTTCTATATTATCTTTGGTTTCTTCTCACTTGAAATTTGCGTCGAACTTATCCTCACTAATTCTTAATGTTTAAGTGTCTCTTGGGGCTACCACGTCGATAAGGGTGAGAATGTTGAGCTTTGACCTCTAGGTTTGCTGATATATTTATTTGCCTTGCAATCTTTGTCTCTTATGGCGGATAGAGACACATCTTTCTTATTTGTGTTTCCAAAAAAAATTGAAATGCTAGGATTTCCATACATTTGGATAGAGACTTGCATTCAATGCAAATTTGCAACATTTGTTCTTAGGGTTAGGGGAGCCATGAGGTGTAAAGGGGTGTTTACATTTGAAAACGTGACTTGTAAGTATTTGGTGATATTTATTATTTTATTCATGAAAGTATCTTTGATTTATATAATTATATTCATTTATAAATAAAAGTGGAGTTATTTATT
Source organism: Picea engelmannii (assembly GCA_009831015.1). NCBI lineage: Eukaryota > Viridiplantae > Streptophyta > Pinopsida > Pinales > Pinaceae > Picea > Picea engelmannii. Next base: position 527,450 of record ML783072.1, read on the forward strand.
CATATTTTTTGATAAGTAAATTTGATTAATTTTTTAATAATATTTGTTAAAGTTTGAAAGTTTAAACAAGTTATATTTAAAGTTTGAAAATGTTTTTTGAAAAAAATAAAAAATGATAGCTTTATGGTAATAAGGATAAGTTGATCCTTGGTCATCATATCCTATGCTAACATATAAACTAGAATCTCAAAGATAGACTTGAACGGAAAGGAGACTATACTGATCTCTGTTGTCTATAAAGGAGATGGGGTGTTGAGGATTGGCTCTAGCATTGTTCTTTTCATCGTCTTATTCTCCTGATTCCCCTTTATCTTTCAACTGTTGTTTAGATCCATGGATGGCATTTAGAAGCCCATATACTCGTCATTGAGTTGGTGTAGCTTTTTCAGGATGGTGTGTATGAGAGGGTTGTCTTTGTTTAAGACAAAGTCCATGTGGCATGCTATCATCTCCTTTTCATGCTAGTATAGGTTGAAAGTGAGAGAGTATTTGGTGGTTCAACACCTAAAGAACCTTGTGTCTGGGACGATGTGCTCCAATTTCTTGTTGCCAGTGGTAACCCATTGGCCCCAAACCTTATCCTCCAACTTTCCAATTGCCAGTGCGTATCAAAGAAAACTTAGGATATAAGAAAATCCTTTGAGTTATGATGGCTAGAGCAAGCCCTTTTGTGTGTATCATCCCCGTGAACCCTATGCCTAGTAGGTCCACCTCTACCTCTATGTCTCTAGGAAAGTCTAACTCTGTCACCTCCTCTTTTTCCTTCTTCAAATTTTCTACCTTATAGACTAGGACAAGTGCTATATATTCCATCTAAGCCATCGAGCTCTTTACTCCTTCAATTTTGACTTCTATAGTGTTATTCATATTCACATTAGTCCCCGATTGTTTATTGTAGAGATGAAGCACTGTTTGAAGGTCATTGTAATCCATTTGATCCATTGTGGGAGTGATCATGTGGATTAGCCTGGCTCCATGGTAGAAAGCCATAATCCTCCACAATCCTTGTTATGTCATAATTTTTTCATCATTATTTTATGTGGCCTCCCCTAAAGGAAAATCTAGATTAGTGTGTATGGATCTCGTCCTTGAAGTCTCATTTATTCCTACATATAAATTAAATGTGCCCACTGTAGACCATTAATTAGTGATGACATGGCCATCCATCGTATGGATTACAATGGTGTCATTCTTCCTTATCACCCCATCTATGAGATTTATATAATGATATTTAACATAACTTGCATTATATGCTTATCCTAGCAATTAGGCCATTATTTACAATATTATTGTTTTACATTTAAATCTTTTATTATAAATATAAATTTTTATCTAATATTTATATTATTTGTAGTTAATTAATTGTCTTAATAAGTCATCAAAGTTAATAATTTTTTACCCAAAGTATTAATTTATTAGAGTGTATCCACCAAAATTTGAATTTAAGTCATTATTATAATAAGTACTTCAACTTAATACTCAACTTCAACTTCTTTGCCGATATAAATACACCCATACAATACAATATAGAAATTTAGTAAAAATTATTATATAAAATATATTTAAAAAAAAAACTCTTAATACTAAATTATATATATATATATATATATATATATATATATATATATATAACTTCATTTTAAATCCTATTTTATTTTGATATATAATAATGTTTTTTTTTTCTATTTTAAAACTAAATCATTATCCTCCATGGAACATGCCTCCTTTTTTTAAATGTAGGGCCTCCTTGCGCCTAATTTTCCACATTGCACGATATGCCACATTTCTCATCACTCGTTTCTATTAACAAGACTTTTGCCAAGATATATTTGTGAATCTTAAGATAGATTTTTAATGGACTTTCTACAAAGAGGTACAATTTTATTATCTCCTCCTTGCTGGATCCCTCTCCCTTTATATAAGAAATACCTTTGACATGTTAAGATAGAAAGTTTGACTTTTACTTGATAAGCAAGTCCCATCGTTGATTATTGGAGATCTTTTCTCATATCTCCTCTAAATTATTCTATTTGTCTTTCAATGCATCGATAATCATATCCTTCAATTTATTGCTACTTTAAAATAAAAACATACTTCGTGTTCCTATTATTCTTTGGATCAAATGATAAAAAAATGGTTGGTTTCTTAATCTCCTTTTCTCCAGATGCCTTCATTTCTTTAGTGCTTCCATGCTTTTGAATGTATAATTCTCCAGATGCCTTCATTTCTTTAGTGCTTCCATGCTTTTGAATGTATAATTCTCCAGATGCCTTCATCCTTCATTTCTTTAGTTCTTCCATGCTTTTGAATGTATAAATTATAAGTTTTTTTTGTTTTTTTTTTATCTATAATTGTGATGGATATTTTATTGACTAATTTATCACAAATATTTTATAATATTTTTAAATTTTTTATTATGTAATTATTTATTTTATATTGTTATTAGTTTAATCCATGAAATATTAGAATAAACTAAAATTGAAATGGAAATAGCTAAGCAAATATCACATTATCCACACAATAAACACAACATGTATCTTAGGAAAATTCAATATAGGAAAAATCCAACTATAAGGTGAGGTCTATGCTCTAGACTTTTATTCTTAGTTATGAAATGCAAACATAGAGAAATGGCACTCACTACGGAGTTTCCATGTACATGGTAGCTAATTTGGTTGCTACATGATCTTCTACTTCCTATGTTCTACTCCATAATCCCACTCTCAAATGCTCTACTCAATTATGGAACAACAATCAATACAATAAGAATGGAACCCCCTTTCTTTCCTAATGGCCTAGTATTTAACATGGCTTAATAGTTGTCTAGGGTCGGGTTAAGGGTTTTTACATGCCTCAACCCCCAATTAATGTTAGGGTTTTGGACCCTCTAGAATCTTTTTGACAGTCCACATATGACTAGCTCCATACATGTGAGTAATGCGAGCTAACCTCACATCTACTCGGTATCATGGTGGTCAACATGATAGGTCAACTTGCGGGAGCATAACTTCCCATATGAACTCTAACTAAAGTAACCTTTATGGCATTGGAAAGCTCTTGATGTGTAGAACAATGTCGATAGGTTGAAAATTTGTTTACAAAATTTTGACCCCAAAAATGACAATTAAAGCCTTAAATGAGCTCTGAAAGGTTATGGACTCCAAATTACTAAAGAAACACCTACCTTTAAAATCGATCCCACAAGTCGGTAGCACCAATTTTTTCACCCTTAAAATATGGGAATAGATGCAAATTATATAACGATCCATTCCAAATTAGTTTTCCCTTTGGGATGATGAGTTGATCTATGTGTATTTCCTTTGATATGTCTAGTTTGTGGGTTATCATATTTCATAGGTCTCCCCTAACTTCTATTTATAAGTTACATTTATGGTTTTAAAGGGAAGTGGCAATACTCTTCTTCAATATTATTATCCAATTCCCACACACCTTTATAACCCCACCTTTCAACCATTGATAGAGCATGTTTCATCTTCTTTATTTATGGAAATATTTGTTTCAAGCATGAGTCTATCTACTTCAACCATCATTTTCCATGAGTAAAGGACTCCAAACTATGCTTTGTCATAACTAGGAATTGTTGTAATGTTTTAGTGTATTTGTTCATGATGATTGGACTGATACAACTTGGATGAATGGTATTATATTGAAGTGGATAAACCTCTTCCTGTAATCTTTCCTTGTCATGATAATTTTGAATGATTTGACGCACTTATCGTTGCCCCTCAAATGCCTAATGATGCATTGGTAAGGGATAAACACTAGGTGTAAGTTCTGGTTATTCCAATGCCTTCCAAAGTGCATCATGGAATGTATTTGCAAACATACATCCCACAATGCACATTGTAAAGCATTGGGATAAGCATAGCCCACACATGGTGCTTATCCCTTACCCAGTGTGTTTGTCTGTCATGATGAGGAATCTACTACACAATACCATCATAAAAGTCTTAGTGATGTAATCAATTTCCCTACTATGTAGTCCTATGCTTTGCCACATAACATAGTGAATGTTATATAGTGCAATGAGATATTTTGTTCTCTAAACTTGTGAACTTCCCTATTGCTAGATATTTTGTTCTCTAAACTTGTGAACTTCCCTATTGCTCTACCTTTTTAAGATCATTTGATCATTTCATATCCCATCATTATCCCTAAGAGAGTAATATGCATCTCCTTCTCTTGCCTACATTTCTTTTATGTCTACCTCGGGTAAGTTTTGGTTGGGTTGGAGGTGATCCTCTCTTTAACGTCATCCCACTCAGAGGAAAATGGTTTTCCCCCTTAAGTAGCTTCAATGTTAAATGTTTATATAAGTGCTCTAATTGGCTTCAATGTTAAATGATCATAATAATAATAATAATATAATTTTAAGGTCACAGCCAAGCCAGACACCAAATTGGTGTATAAGAGCCCCTTGTTTGTGAAACAAGGGATCCCCTCTGCACAGTAATTTGACTACTAAAATTTAAAGAGTTATACATACCCTACCCCTCTAGATTTGAACCTGTAATTTTTTAAGAAGAAACACTTATTCTTAAACATTAAACCCACTCAAATTGTACTATAATACAATAAAGAACAATTTTAATTAAACTACCTAAACTTGTTATCACATGCTTTTCTAATGTGTATAATTGTTTCATCTAAAATGTAATTTATAATCACCATGGTAACGACCATACTAGCTAAAGGCTTTTCATAACCATATTGGCAAACTAACAACCATATTTTTTTTTGGTTGTAGTGTGTTTAAAATTGTTATAGTAAAAATTATTTCGTATATGATTCCTAAGAGAATTTGGATGCACCATCTTATCGACGAGAAAGTGAGTTTGACTAGCTTTTGTAAAATCACTTTGCAATTGAAGTGCCTTTACATCCACTTCTATAATTATGACTAACTTTTGTAGAAATCATTTTGTTGTAATTAAAGTGCCTTTGCATGCACTTAAGTAATTTTGACTAACTTTTGTAGAAATCAATTTGTAATTAAAGTGTTTTTGGATGCAGTGATTTATAATTTATTTCTGATATATTGTTAAAATTTTATTTTAATTATTTAATATATAAAAATTAAAAAATATTATTTTTATTTTTAAAACTTATAATTATACAATTTGTATCTTAATAAAATTAAAGTTTATTTTAATTTTAAATATATTTTTAAAATACAAATGTTTTAATTAAATTTTTAAATATTAAAAAAAAAATATATTTTTTCCTTTACCCTTTGTTGAAGTTTGATTTTATCTTTGGAATTATGATAAGGCCTAATGGTAATGTTAGAAAAATGTGTTGAAGTTTGATTTTATCTTTGGAATTATGATAAGGCTTAATGGTAATGTTAGAAAAATGTGTAACATATAAATTTCTTACATATAGGGAGATATTTTCTAGTTTCATTACATTAAAGATTTTTTTAAGTAAGTCCATACTATATAGGAATAAAAAATATTAAAACATATCAATAATAATAAAATAAAAGGTAATTAATTTAAGAAATTAAAAAAAGGAGAAAAAGGTACGATAGAGGAATATTTTATAAAGGGCAAGAAATAAAATGTATATTATTGATGTAATTTTAATTGCGTGAGTGCACTATACATGTGTATTCTTGTAAATGTAGTATATACCTACTTGCTTTTATTTATATTGTGCTTTGAGCGCCTAAATAATGTGGTGTGATAAAGAGTTAGAGGAAAAAATTATTAAGGTATTAAGGTATTATAAGGATGTAATCAACCCTAATCTAGAAGATCAAAATTATCTATTTGTTTTGCCAAGTGTAAAGAAAAAAATAAGTATTGCTAAGATAAGAACAAATTCTCACGAGCTCCATAGTGAAACTGGGCATTGGTCAATTCCTAAAA
>ML783072.1:550985-569595 GCA_009831015.1 Picea engelmannii
GGAGGTTGATACAGGACAGTCTTTTCCTCTTGTGGTTAACAGAGGAAATGGTCCGGACAATCATTCCTTAGGGTTTATACATTCTCTCCAGGGTGCACTTTGATTAGTGTAGGAGGAATGGCCCAGGGTGGGGAATGGTCCAGACTCAGCAATCAGGGACAGACATTCCCTAGGGTTTATACATTCTCTCCAGGGTGCACTTTGATTAGTGTAGGAGGAATGGCCCAGGGTGGGGAATGGTCCAGACTCAGACATTCCTTAGGGTTTATACATTATCTCTAGGGTGCACTTTGATTAGTGTAGGAAGAATGGCCCAGGGCGAGGAATGGTGCAGGCTCAGAAATCAGAAACAATCATTCTTCCTTGTTTGAGAATAGGGCAGATAGCCCATAACTGATGTTCTATACTGAGGGCAGATATTTTTTCAGATCTCACAAACGTGAGTGAAAGATTGGCCCAGATGATTCAGTTTATTTTTAACAATATTTTTTGTGCAGGTTGTCATCGGATGATTGTTATGGAGACTGCCTGTCTCCAGACAGTAGAGATATACTACTGTGGTGGATATGTTTCACCAGTTGTGACTATGTGTCACGGTTTGAGTAGTTATGTACTATCGTGGATAGACATAGTTGCGTTCTATAATTAAATTTGTACCAGTTGTCATAGGAGATTATCCAGATGGATAATAATGACGGTGCTCGTGTTACTACCAGTTGAATGGTCTGTTGTGCTCAAGACCATACCTCCCTAGCTAGGAGGGAGTGTTAATATAATGGTAGCTTCGGGAGGTATGAACCTCTATTATGACCTATGACGAGATTAGAATATTCCGGAAGGAAGCAAAGAAGTGAAGGAAACCCTAGACAAGTTGTCGACTGTAGAAATATATTTAAAATGAATTTATTAGTACCCAGGAGGAGAAGTTGGCCCCAGTAAGCCTGCCTAGGCTACTATAAATACAGGGCGCCAGTTCTCATTATTCACATCTCAGTAGTTGTAGAGAGAGCTAGATCTGCGCAGGTGCAGTGGCAGTTTTGTGTGCAAGTCTCTGGAAAAGTGTGCGCTAGCTTCTGGGAGGGAATATCTAATCAGCTTGGTTTCTATTCTTGCTTGGTGCATTAGCCTCTCTTGGCTATTGGATTGCTACCAGGATTCTCTTCTCTGTCAAGGTCAAGGTGCTCCGAGGGTGGCTTCGGCCTATGGTTGGGTGACGAGGGTATTGTCAATGGTAAAACGAGCACAATCTTCTATATTCTAACAAAATGATGTGTCTCTTGTGATTGTGTCTTTCTTAGTGATCCTATCTTATGCTATTGTTATCTAGTGAAATGGAAAGAACTCTAATAATGGCTTAAACTTTAACTTGGTATCAAAGCTATAAGCTGAAGAGAGCATCTTTCACAAGAGAAAGTGAAAAACGTCACTGTTGTCGTACATGCAAATTAGGGTTTTTTATTGATGAAGTATTTCAGCGCTAAAACCATCTAGAAAAGTGCGCCTTTCCTCAAGGATCACTTTGGCATCCTCAGCGCAACTTTTCAGTGGCTAGATCTTTCGGAAAGTGAAACCCTAGTTTCACAAAGTACCAGAAGTACCAAAAAACCAGAGTAACAGAAGTACAAGAGTACCAGAGGTACTAGAAAACCAGAAGCACCAGTCTAGAAATCCGTAGATCAAGTTTGGAGGGGTAAAAGTTGGATTTTCTCAGGTCCAAAAACACCAGGCTACTTGCCTCAGCCAAGCGCACCTCTTGGTAAGTTCATAATTTCATTTTGAGCATTTTCATTTTTGGACATTTTCCTAGCTCCAGGGAAAAGATGTCTGCAAGCACTAAGCTTGTTGACAAGCTGGAAGGTGTGGAAAACTTTCGTGCCTGGAAGTATAGGATTGGTCTCATTCTTGAAGAGAATGACCTAGCAAGATTCGTTAAAGAAGAAGTACCAAAACCCGTCGATGTTGCAGATAAAGCAAAGCACCAAAAGGATACGATCAGGGCCAAAAGAATCATTGCAGATTCAATCAAAGATCAGCTGATTCCTTATGTGTCATCAAAGAAGACTCCGAAGTAAATGTTTGATGCCATAAACAGACTATATGAAGGAAAGAACATAAACTGGAAGATGAATCTAAGAACTCAGCTGAAGAATACAAGGCTGTAGAGAGGAGAATCAATCCAAGAATACTTCTCCAGAATCTCAGAAATCAAAGCATAGTTAGAAACAATTGGAGATACCATAGAAGAAGACGAACTCATAATGACGACCCTTAATGGTCTCACAAGACCTTGGGATGCATTCATCCAAACGATTTGTGCCAGAACGAAGAAACTAAAATTTGACAATCTATGGGAAGAATGCATTCAAGAAGAAACACGAGTAGCTAACCAAGAGGCTTTACTAGCAAGAGATGAAGATCAAGCCCTAGCTACTCACACTAAAGGAGGAAGAAAGAAGTCTCACTTCCAGAAAGAAACTCATAAAGAGTCTCACCCCCAAAACAAATCGCAACTAAAGAGATTCCAGAAGAAAGGACAACAAAAGGAAAGAGATTACTCATTTGTCCAATGCTACCATTGTGACAAGATGGGACATATTGCGAGATATTGTCCAGTTAGACGAGAAGAATACAAGAGGAAAAATAAGAGACATCATGCCCATGCAGTTGAAGATGAAGAGCCACCCGCAAAGATGTTAAGAGAACAAATTAAAGACTATGTCTTAATCTCGGCCCTCTCAGGATCGGTAACACCTGGAGAGGACACTTGGCTCATTGATAGTGGTGCCTCCAAGCACATGACATGTCAAAGAGATATTCTCTCTTGCATTTCAGAAAAGAAGTTTTCTCAGAAAGCGACACTTGGAGATGATTATCAATACCCTATCAAGGGAGAATCAAACTACAAGCTTAACTCAGGGAACTCAATGAAGATGAAGGACGTACTTTATGTACCAGGTTTGACAAAGAACCTACTCTCCATATCGACTTTAGAAAAGAAAGGCTTCAGAATTTCCTTTATAGATGGAGAAGTTCTTATGCGGGCTAAAGGAGAAACCATAAAAGAAGCAATCGTCAATGGAAAAGAAGAAGGTGGCTTGTATAAGCTAAAGGGTCACTCAGAAGCAGCCATGACCCACGCCATTGAGAATCCATGTGAACTTTGGCATAGAAGATTAGCGCACATCAACTACAAGGCACTATCATATGTATGCAAAGCAGTCACAGGTCTCCCAGAACTCAAGGTTGACCATGAAGGCGTGTGCAATGGATGTGCACAAGGGAAGAACATCAAGAACCCTTTTTCGAAGAGAGACAACAAAGCAGGAGTTCTAGAACTCATTCATTCAGATGTGTGTGGCCCAATGCCATCATCGTCCATTAGTGGGTATGTATACTATGTATATTTTATTGATGATTATTCTCGTAAGACCTGGGTGTACTTTTTGAAATCAAAAGATGAAGTGTTAAGTAAATTCAAGGAATTCAAAGCCTTGATAGAGAATTTTTCCGAAAGAAAGATCAAGATACTCAGGTCAAATAATGGAGGAGAATACACCTCAAAAGAGTTTGTGAACTTCTGCAAAGATATCGGGATCAAGAGGGAGCTCACCACTCCCTAGAATCCTCAACAAAATGGTGTAGCAGAAAGAAAGAACATAACGATAATGGAAGACCATGATCCATGATCAAGATCTTCCAATGTGCTTACGGGCAGAAGCAACAATGACAACCGTATATGTACAAAACCGTTTGTCCCATAGTGCACTTGGGTTCAAGACCTCGGAAGAGATGTTCATCGTAAAGAAGTCAAAGGTAAGCCATCTCAAAATATTTGGCTGCCGAGTATTTATACATATTTCGAAAGAGAAGAGAAACAAGATGGAACCCTCAGGAAAGAAGGGAATATTTGTGGGATACTGTGAGGTCTCTAAGGCCTTCAGGATTTATATACCAGGTCACCATCACATTGAGATCAACAGGGATGTGACCTTTGATGAAGATGCAACGCTCAAGAAATCGAGAAGATGCCAGCTTGAAGAAGTATATGAAGAGGAACCTGTAGCTCCCAGAGTTGCAGAATCAGTGAGGGAGGTTCCCAGAGCTGCAGAACCAGTGAGGGAAGTCGTAACTTCTCCTGATGAGGAAATTATAGAAGATCATGATATAATAGAATTTCAAGAACCTCCTCAGATGACGATCTCCCATAAGAGAAAGCCTGCTTGGGCTAGGGAGCTTATTCAAGATGGAGAGAAGTATGGTGTTTCCGAAGGAACCACGAGACAGGTAAAGAGACCTAAGCCATTCTCCAGTTATATGGCTTTGATGTGTGATCTCCTAGAGAAGGAGCCTACTTGCTTTGAAGAAGCCATTCAGAAGAAAGAATGGGCAGATGCCATGACAGAAGAATACCAATCCATAATAAAGAATGATGTATGGGAAATAGTTCCCAGATCGAAGAGTAAGGATGTGGTATCTTCCAAATGGCTCTTCAAAATAAAACATGCCGTTGATGGAAGTGTTGAGAAGTATAAAGCAAGGTTTGTCGCTTGTGGCTTTTCTCAAAAGGAAGGCATTGACTATGAAGAGACATTCGCTCCTGTAGCCAGATACACTTCGATCAGAACCATCATCGCCCTTGCAGCCAAGATGAAGTGGAAGTTACACTAGATGGATGTAAAGATATCTTTCCTAAATGGTGTCATCGAAGAAGAAGTGTATATAGAGCAACCTCAAGAATTTGAAGTTGAAGACAAGAAGACTCATGTGTGCAAGTTGAAGAAGGCTTTGTACGGATTGAAGCAAGCTCCTAGAGCTTGGTATGGCAGGATAGACAGTTTTCTGACGAGCTTGGGCTTTACCAAGAGTAAAGCATATTCTAACCTCTACTTCAAGGTTATGAACGATGAGCCGGTGATATTGTTGTTGTATGTGGATGACTTATTCTTAATTGGAGAAGAAAAACTCATCACCGAATGTAAGAAGAAGCTCGCTTTAGAATTTGAGATGAAAGACCTTGGCCTAATGCATTATTTCTTAGGTCTTGAGGTATGGCAGAGCCCAGAGAGAATCTTCCTTAACCAAGGGAAGTATGCAGTCGAAATCCTGAAGAGATTCGACATGTTGGAGTGCAAGTCCATGATTACACCCATGGAAGCGAAGCTGAAGCTACTAGTCGACACTTCGTCAGAATTGATTGATGCCACGTTGTATAGACAGATCATTGGATCACTGATGTACCTGACGAACACCAGACCAGATATCTATTTTGTCGTGAACACTTCGAGTCAGTTTCTGGTAGAACCCAGACATGTTCACCTAGTTGCTGCAGAACATGTGATGAGGTACCTTAAGGGTACAATAGATTGTGGTCTCAACTATGATGGAGATCATGATTTCACACTGAGTGGGTACACTAATTTAGATTGGGCTGGAAGTGTCTTTGACAGGAAGAGCACTTCAGGATGCTTTTTATGTTTGGGATCAGCCATGATCTCATGGCAGAGTAGGAAGCAATCCAACATTGCTCTCAGTACAACGGAAGCAAAGTACTGTCAGTACACAATCCAACATTGCTCTCAGTACAGCGAAAGAAAGCAATCCAACATTGCTCTCAGTACAGCGGAAGGAAGCAATCCAACATTGCTCTTCCTGTCTTTAACAGGAAGAGCACTTCAGGATGCTTTTTATGTTTGGGATCAGCCATGATCTCATGGCAGAGTAGGAAGCAATCCAACATTGCTCTCATGATTTCACACTGAGTGGGTACATTGATTCAGATTGGGCTGGAAGTGTCTCTGACAGGAAGAGCACTTCAGGATGCTTTTTATGTTTGGGATCAACCATGATCTCATGGCAGAGTAGGAAGCAATCCAACATTGCTCTCAGTACAGCGGAGGCAGAGTACATTGCCGCATGTTCTGCCAGCTGTGAAGCTATATGACTTCGAAAGTTGTTGACAGGTCTATTTGACCTAGAGATGGAATCAACCATGATCCTATGTGACAACCAGAGCTGCATAAAGATGACAAAGAATCCTATATTTCATGACAAGTCGAAGCACATAGAGATTCGATATCATTACATCCGTGACATGGTGCAGAGAGGAGCCATAATACTCCAATATGTTAGCATAGATGAATAGGTTGCCGATTTGTTGACCAAGCCTCTATCTCGTGTAAAGTTTGAACACTTTCAAGATAAGCTTGGTATAGTCCGAAAGGACCTCCCTCGAAAGGGGGAGTAGTGTTGTGTTGAGATATGCCAGCCTAGTACCGTGCTTCTAGCTTAATTGCTGTGACGTAAAGCCAGTCTAGTACTGTGCTTCCAGCTTAATTGCCGTGTTGAGATATGCCAGTCTAATACTGTGCTTCCAACTTAATTGCTGTGTTGAGATATGCCAGCCTAGTACTGTGCTTCCAGCTTAATTGTTGCGACGTAAAGCCAGTCTAGTACTGTGCTTCTAGCTTAATTGCTGTGTTGAGATATGCCAGCCTAGTATTGTGCTTCCAACTTAATTGCTGTGACGTAAAGCCAGTCTAGTACTGTGCTTCCAGCTTAATTGCTGTGTTGAGATATGCTAGCCTGGTTCTGTGCTTCCAACTTAATTGCTGTGACGTAAAGCTAGTTTAGTATTGTGATTTCAGCTTAATTGTTGTGTAGTGTGTTAGCCTCGTGTTGTGATGATGAGCCAGCCTCGTGCTGTGATGATGTGACCAACCTCGTGCTGTGATGATGATGTATTAGTTTTATACTAATCCATATTGATGTAGATGATGATTTCATTCCATTGAGAATGACAATGCTATCGATGAGAAAAACTTCCGATGATTTATAGATACGCCAGTCAGTGTTCCAAGATGATATTGATGATGCTGTCCTCTCACCCACTTGATGCTGTTGATGACGCTGTCCTCTCTCTCGCCTGATGCTGTTGTAGAATACCCTTCTTGTTAAGGGGAGTGTTGAAATAATGTAACTGCAAAGTGTATTCTAATTATTATTGTTGTATTATTCATTAGATCAATCCCCTATTGCAGATTGATCATGTCGGCTATTGCAATTTGCAAAAGACCAAATCCCCTTTTGCGGATTGGTCAAAACATAATTGTAATAGGTAGAATAAGAAGTCGTCCCCAGAATATATTAAAGGTGGTTATAACCACCTAGAAGAAGAAGTCGGCCCTGCTAGTGAAAAGACACCTCTGTCCACACGTGCCAGAGTTGTATAAATAAGGAGGCTAGCGCCTCATTTAGATACACACACACACTTGTTCATTGAGAAGCAAGTTTCGGAGCTGCAGTTGGAGAGGAGAGAGAGAGAGGCGCATTCTTGGGAGAGGACTTTCTGTATTTGTTTGAGTCATCTCTTGGCATTGTATTGGCTATCTATAATAAGGAAGTTTTGCTGGGTTTTCTCCCCCATGAGGGTTTCCCAGGATAAATGATGTCTCTTGTGATTGTGTATTTCTCAGTGATCCTATCTTATGCTATTGTTATCTAGTGAAATGTAAAGAACTCTAATAATAACTTAAACCTTAACATGAGCCATAAATTTATGCTTGATAATGCATTAGGAGAGTAGTCCACTTATGGTGAGATTATACTTTGGAATATAGGGTATGGACTCTCTCAACACAAGCCCAACTGTCCCACCTAAGGATGGGTTCCCAAATCTCCAAGCCATAGAGAGCAATGGATTTAATTATTGTGTCAAAGACGTGCATCATGAGCAGAATGCCCTAAAAATGGATCTGGAAACAATGATGCTCAAGTATTGCTAGGGATGTGTAACTCTTACATAGACGCGAATGGTATACTGATCCCAAATTGAAAGTGGGACCTGTAAATTGAACACCTAAATGATTGTAGGCAGTAGTTGTCTCAACAGCCCCCCTGTAAAGAAGAAAAGAAACCTAGACATTGCATCTTTTGTAGTATTGAAGACCATAACCTTAGTTTTACTTATGTTAACCACAAGCTGGTGACAATTACAAAAATGCAAGGGCCTTTAACTGTGTTTACAACCCCCTCAAGAGAGGAGGCTATGAGGGCTGCATCATTTGTGAAGAGAAGCAAGGAGATCAGGAGAATGTGTACAAGGGATCTGTCTTATGGAAGGTCACTCTTCTTAAGGAATTCCTCAACCTCATCAATACAGCTCTGAATAAAGTTGGGGGAAGGGGCACTCCTGCTTGACACCAATGGTGCTCCGGATGATTCCAAAGAGATCATGCATGTTCTGTAAAGGGCCAACTACTGTCTCATAGAGTATTATAATAGCAGTGATAAAAGTCTTGGAAACATTAATGTTAGAAAGAGCTTTCAGACAACCATTGCCTAGGGGACAGAGTCAAAGGCCTTCTTGAAGTCAACAAAACAACAATAGACCTTAGAAGATTGCTGCCTAGATTCTTCAATGATAGTTTGGAGCTAGATTCTTCAATGATAGTTCGCCGTTTGGAGAGTGAAGATGTGCTCCATAGTCTGATAATTTTTCCTGAACTCTGCATTCCCCCTCCCCCTGAAATGGCCTTTCCCCAACAAATCAGATAGGAACATAATGAGAGCATAAAAGGAAAGAAACACTGGTGGCGGCATAACATTCTGTCGACCTCAACCAGTGCTATTAAAACTGGACTGGTCCAGCAAAACCAGCCGGTTGAACTGGTTTGGAGGGAAAAACGGTCTGACCGGTGCGACGAAACCGCTTCGGAAGTAGAAGCAGTAGATTATGCAATAGGTTAAGCTGTTGATCCAATGGTTGATTCGGGTGATTAAGCAGTTGGTTCAGTCTATATATATACAGATCAATTTCCAGATCTAGACCCACCAACCTTAGCCTACCACAGCCTACTGCCTAGGTAAGTTGGTTTGGTTAATTCAGGAGATGCACCACTAGTACTAGCAGCATGGACAGGAGTATATCTAAGAGTATACCTAGCAGTACCGAACCGGCCGGTTTCGAATGCAACCAGCCAGTTCATACGGTGCATCTAGGCCCACGGATTTCAAACTTTTTTTAGAAAAAAAACAATTATTTAATGGAAGGGGGACCTATTACCTAACCCTAGGGTAATGGTAATATTAAGAAGTAAAAGTGACATTCTCCTTTATCTTTCATTTTCATCCTTCTACTTAAATTTTTAACATTACCATTAATTTTTTCAGGATGTTTGAGAGTGGTTCTAACCTCATTGGACTTCATATGGAGAAAGTAGAATTTTAGGTCCCATTCAAAATTCAGCAGACTCAACAGTTTTCAGGATTTCAAGATTGGCAGGATTGCAACGTTTCCACTGGATTCTATCATGTATGAGGGTATGGAACTGACAATTAATCAAGATCACCAATCCCTCTATGTACCTCGATGTTGGTGACATTGATTGTTGAACTCTTCTGTCACGACCCTAGTAAAAATGTACCCTTCACTCAATTAAAATCACTTATTAGGCATGTTAAGATTTTTCTATTTTATTTTAATGCTTAGAGGGTAACACTGATGATGAGGATCCTAATAAAAGTAATGATCTTGATGATATGTAGTTATTTGTTGTAGCATGATTTTTTTTGGAGTCTAGAGGCCATTTAAAGCCTCGTTGTTGATGTATTTTGGTTCAGAGATGGATTGCACTCGGTACTATTTTGGTTATATGCACTTTTACTTGCTATATAAATGAGAAACTTTGCATATTTGTGCATAAATGGTTTGGATTCATATGGATGCACATGAATATACATGTTTTTTTTTCAAAATTTGAATGTTTTATAAAGTTTTTGATCAACTGTTTTTTTTTCTGGTCTGGTCTGGTTTCGCATTTTTGGGGTTGACTGATTCGGTCCAGTTTCCGGTTCTGATAACATTGACCTCACCAACGAACTTCCATCCTGTTGGCCAGTATCAGATGCTTTTTAAGTGGAAAAAGTACTTCAACCTATGAGGGTATTCTGTCACTTGATATAATGCCAGTCAGAATAGGAGTCGTTTTGTCATCTGCCATATGGTAAAAACCAGGAACTATGGTGTCATCTTTGCAGTACTGGATTGATCATAACTCTTACAGAGTCACATTGCGGTACAGCATTAGTGCAGGGCAGTTTGACCTGGGAGGAATGAAAAACTACCATCCATACTCTTTTAAATTCTGCACTTTACTATACAAACATAACCATTCAACAGCAAAACATTGCCAATTAATGTGATGAAATCTCTTGCCACCTGGACCCAAGAAGTGCATACGGTTTTGGGAAATGGTACAGGTTTAAAAAATGTCCCTTATAAATTTCCAGGAAACTGGGAAATGACATGACACAATAATTTATATGGAAATGAAAAGCTGCTATAAATGCATCACATGACAACTTTTTTGACTTAGAACTATAGGAATAACAAATTTTTTGAAAACAGTACAGATACTGCTGCTTGTTTTTTATTAACTATTTCTCACCTTACCCAGGTTACAAGTTATAAGGTGCACCCATACTTTAAAAATAATGAGTAAAACCATTAAAATAGTACAGAAAACTAACTTCTGTTTCTGGAACTTGCTGGGAAAAATCTGGCAAACTATCTCCAGATATTTCAAGCAGTTTCCAGACAGGAAATGCTATGGGAATGACTGCAAAAATGGCATTTTAGTACAGAGAATGGAACTGTATGTTATTGTTTGCCTCTGGTTTATATCTGGAAATTCTTATGATTATCCAGAACCATCAGGAGCATCAGTGGTAAAGCAAATGGAGTAGAGCTGAGATGTAGATTGATATTTTTCTTCTCTTTTCATCTTCCCCAACAAAGTAGGTTTGTTCAATATTTCAGGATAAATTTGAAAATGTTATGGGAAAATGGCTGCAAAACATGGCATTTCAGTTACATAGAATGAAATTGTATGTTATTGTTGCTTCCAGTTTACATCTGGAAATTCTTATGATTAGTAGAACCTTCAGGAGCATAAGTAGTAAAGTGAATGTGATGGAGCCGAGATGTAGATTGATATTTTTCTTTTCTGTTCATTTCCCTAATGATGTAGGTTTATCCATTAGTTCAGCATAAATTTGGTGGAGTGGTTGTTATGAGTATTGTTTCTCAACTTCAGTCATTTGAGCTTGGCTTAACATTTTTCCCTTCTTACTATGTGTACAGTTCCTTGGAGATGGTAGTGAAAAGATGGTTCAGTTTCTACGTAGTTCCATTGGGATCATCCACAAGAACCATGCAGAGAGTATAACTTCTTACATCAAGGAGAGTGTGGATGAAGAGCTGGAAGAAGAAACCCTGCAGGATGGGGAGAGAAAACTGCAGAAAAAGAGGCTCACATTTTGTGTGGAAGGTAATATTAGTGTTGGGAAAACCACATTTCTACAGAGGATAGCGAATGAGACAGTTGAATTACGTGACCTTGTAGAGGTGGTTCCTGAGCCTATTTCTAAATGGCAAGACATTGGGCCTGATCATTTCAATATATTGGATGCTTTCTATGCTGAACCTCAACGGTATGCCTACACGTTTCAGAATTATGTTTTTGTAACGAGGGTGATGCAAGAGCGAGAATCTGCAGGTGGCTTGAAGCCTCTACGACTCATGGAGAGAAGTGTTTTCAGTGATCGGATGGTATGTTTTGAGGTTCATTTTGGTAGAAAGGTCAATAGGCTCTCATTGTGACAGTGTAGTAACTTGAGGGTCTTAGTTTTCATTCTCTACTTTGTTCAGGTCTAATTTTATTACTGTCCAATATAGATAAAGAAACGTACAAGCAAATTGATGTTGTATGTATATCCGTCCCATTAAGAGTCAGTCTAACTGGTTTCTTGGTTTTTGCATATCTACTTTGTGTTCTAGTGCCTACTTATAGTGCAGTTGTTGACATTTTAGCACTGGAAACAAGAAGTTAGAAACAAATTTACTGGTCTTGAATATACCAGGTGTTTGTGCGAGCTGTTCATGAGGCAAAGTGGATGAATGGGATGGAGCTTAGCATCTATGATTCATGGTTTGATCCAGTTGTTTCTGTTTTACCTGGGCTTGTTCCTGATGGATTTATTTACTTGAGGGCCAGTCCAGACACATGCCATAGACGTTTGCAGTTACGAAAAAGAGCAGAAGAAAATAGCGTGTCACTAGATTATTTGAGAGGTTTGCATGAAAAGCATGAGAACTGGCTCTTCCCCGCTCAATGTGGAAGTCATGGGTTATTGTCTGTGAGCCAATTACCTCTTGATATTGATAGGTCTCTACATCCTGAGATCAGGGATCGCACGTTTTTTTTGCAAGGAGAGCATGTACATGCCAGTATTCAGAAGGTAAGCAAAATACTGTTCTATGGAATATTATTATATTTATAATCAGCTTGGAATCTATTGCTGCTATATATTTTATGATGTTAATTGGCTGCTTTTAATGCAAACATGTCAACTTCAGGTTCCAGCGTTAGTGCTGGATTGTGAGCCCAACATTGACTTCAGCAGAGACATTGAAGCAAAGAAAGGGTAATAAATCTTTCACTGATTTGGTGTTTACTCATTATGGAATAACATATTTGACTTAAAGAAAAAATCACAGTTCATTGTCCTTTTGAGGAATTGAATTGCTTGATACTAAATATATTTAACTTAGGTTTTTTCTTGCATATTGGGTTTGGTGATCCCTAAGATAAATAGTTAAGTGGAAAGATGGAAGATCTCTTTCCCTATTATGTTTGTCTGTTCTCACAACTAGCAGACACAGGGGAGTGCCATTAGCATGGGCAGGACTAGTATATCCTGACCTGTTGAAGTGGCAAGCCCTGGGCTGTAGACCATGACATGCAGCAACGCTTAGTCATTGTAAAATTAAGCTTCATCTGGTGATGAGAAGTAGAGGAAGTTGCTAAGCAAGCTCTTGGAATAGGGCCACAATGGAATTCAATGATCCACTTAATTTGCTATATGTGATACCCGCAGTTCTTTATTCAATGCATCACATATTTCATAATAAATCAATATATACACGTACATCAATATTATCGTATCCAGGAGCGAAAGAGCAGCCAAAGAGCGATCACACAAGATCCCCCTATGTTTGCTTTGTCTCCAACTTGAAGAGAATATATATTCTTTCTAAAGATAACAGTCTTATCTGAAATCTTGATCATTCTACTTGTATCGGATTTAAATGTAGAAACTCATCCCAGGTTGAACTGAGTATTTTGCTTATGAAAAATTGCTCTGCAACATCATCTCCATAAGAAAGACATGGTTGTCAATCTGATCACATCTCACATACTCCAATGGTCAACCTAGCTGTCACGTCATCCATTTATCCCCATAGCTCTTTCTGTTGAAGGGGAGAAACAGAAAGAACAATACAATACAAGCCCAAAACGATTTGGCAACTTTGCAATTCCACATGACATGTTTAGCGTTTTCAATTTTATGACAAAGCACAGAACACCTATCTTTAAATCTAGTGTGACGTAGCTCTAGGCTGTTACTAATGACTAAACACCCAAGTACTTGAGTCTTAAAATAAGAGGGAGACTTCTAGATACCATGACACCTCCTGATCCACCATGTTAGGAGATTTTGAAGTCATTTTTAGAGAACATTGTGGCAAAAGATGGGGACAGAGTTCCAATTTAGTTCAACATATCATTCTTAGACTGATAAACAGACAGAGAGGGTGAACCAAACTCTGGGAAATCTTTTCAGATGTCTAGTTGAAGATAGGCCAAAGCAGTGGGATCAGGTTTTGATGCAGAAACAGTGCTCATGTAACAACTCTGTGAACAGGTTGACACGATTTTATCCATTTGAATTATGTATGGGAGGAATCTGAAGGGAGTTGCAAACTTAAGTGATTTTGCAGTGGACAAGACGAGGAGCTTTAGTGTGGAAGTTTTTGCAGAGGAGGAGCGGGGTTTGCACAAATCGAAGAATTTTTTTAGGAGAACGACATGAAGTATCAGGAAAGCATAGAATATAGATACCGACAAAAGATTTAAGTCATTTGTAGATGGTGATCATGTTGGAGATACTTCACACACATCTAGGAATTCTTTTTCCTAAGGTTTTCCCTATGTTTACTAGTCATTATTTAGTCTCCCGACTCTCTTATAGTCTAGGGGGAATATTCCTCTAGGAGAATATTCTCTTCAATTCACACATTAGTTTGATCACTTGACTGGAGTCTAGATGCCACATTGGGATCATCACCAGCTAATGCACATTGTCTTTGGGATCATCACTAGAGTAGCACATTACTCATGATTCCTTTATCTCCTCCTCACTTCACTCTGTTTCAGTCAGTTAATTGAAGATTGAGAGACTATTAACTCAGACTAGGTGGCAGTTAACTCCTGTAACTGCCTGAGAGATTAGACTAGGTGTCAGTTTACTCTCGTAACTGCCGGTGTGTGTCTAGATCACTCTAGACCACCACTATGGTGCATTGGCTTCTCCTCCAGTGCGCATTAGTTGAGTTATACAGAGTAAATCATGTGTAAATTATCATTCATTCATTTGGTTAATGGAAATTCTTCCATTCTTTCTCTCCCATTTCTCTTCTCTCATATTTTCTCCGCAAACTGTGTATGTCATTTGCTAGCTAGATTTTTTCTGTGTAGGTTCAACACATTTACATGGTATTAGAGCCGATGGATTGCTAGGAAAAAGACACACCAGATTTGTTTTGCAGGAATCGAAGATTGAAGACAGCGGAAAAATGGAATTTCCATAAGAATTCATTCTTACACCGTACAATTTCTTTGCATGGAAGGAGAAGATGATATTGCATCTTTGAAGTAGAGGATTATATCTAAATTAGAGAACATAGAGACCAAACCCACATTAGCCATAGAAAAATCCATGTATTTGAATCGAATGGATGAGGCGTTTGAAACTATTTGCAATCTCATTTCTCCTGAACTCCTCTTTCACATATCCTCCTATAAAACCCCCAATAAAGCCTGGACCACCATGGAAGGGCTTTTTGGCAAACAGGACGAGATGAGGGGACACATGCTTGAGGTGGAATTGCTCACTTTGGATCCAAAAACCTTCGACAATCTCCAAGATTTCTTTACCAAATATAAGGATTTGCTATCGCAACTCAAGGCTTGCGGGGTTGATAAATCTAAGGAGGAGAAACAAATGGTTCTTACCATTCTCTCCAAACTTGGTCCGAAATACGTAATGTTTGTATCCACATTTCATTCAGTTAGGCTTGCCTCTGGAGCCACCTGGACGATGCCCTCTCTTGAGGCCTTTATCGAGTCTCTGACACTAGAGAAGAACAAGCTCATCAATATGGGCAAAATCAAAGGCCCAAAGGCGCATGCACTTACTGTGCAAGATGGTAGCGGTCATCAAAATAAAAAATCTCAAGATAAAGACAAAAGGAAAGCACATGCAAATCCAAAGAAGGAAGGGTACTCAAAACCTTTCAACAATGCCTTCGGATCCAAGGGTGAAAGGGAAAAAAATGGGGGAAATGCACTTACTGCCATAAAGGATTCCATCCAAAATCCGCATGTATTCAAAAATAGATAGATCAAATGGCCCAAATAGATCGCATCCCCGAGGGTGCCAAGAAGAAGAAGCCAAAAGATCAAAATCCCAAAAAAGACAATTCTAGCCATGCTTTGATTTCCATCAACTCCTCTCCCGATGCTTGGATCGTAGATTCAGGTGCATTACAACACATGGCAACAACAAAAGAAGTCTACTCTTCATTGGATGCATGCAAAAGTCCTCCTATTCTAATGGGGGACAACTCTCTAGTTGAGGTCACCGACAAAAGGAAGAATTGAACTCACAAACGAAAGCTTCTAGAATGTGCTACACGTTCCCAAACTTTTTGTCAATCTTCTCTCTGTGTATTAGATGACAAACTCCGACACCGGAAAGAGAGTTGTATTCACACTTGATGATGTGGATATCTATGACATGCAAACTAATGCCAAGGTTGCTATTGGTGAGGTAAATTATCAATTCAGACTCTACACATTTTCTGAATTTATTGAATCAAATTCTGCAACACTGCTTACCCATGTTGATGAAAGCAGTAGGATATGGCACGAAAGGTTCAGGCATTTAAATTTCAGATATATGCAACAACTTAGCAAGCAAGGAATGGTTGATGGTCTACCTGACATCCACTTCTCCAAAGGAATTTGTGAGGGATGTGTTCTTGGAAAACACTCAAGAAAAATTCGACAAAGGAAAGACTCAGAAGGCCTCCTTTCTTTTAGATCTGATCCATAGTGATCTAATGGGCCCTTTTCCGCATCCATCAATCAATAAAGCAAGGTATGCGCTCATTTTGTTGATGATTTCTCACGCTTCACATGGACTTTTTTTCTCAGGAAAAAATCAGAGGTCTTTCAACACCTCAAAGATTTCAAATCCCTTGTGGAAACACAGTCAGGAAAGAAGATCAAAGCCCTCCGAACAGATAATGGGGGGGAGTATGTCAATCGTGAGATACAAAATCTTTGTCATGAGGTCGAGATTCAGTTACAACACACGGTTCCTTATACTCTGCAACAGAACGGATTTGCTGAGCGGAAAAATAGATCTCTAAAAGAGATGGCATCTTGCATGCTACATGTAGTGTCACTTCCACATAGATTATGGGCTGAAGCACTTAATTGTGCAACCTACATCCAAAACAGGTCTCCCCATAGATTTGTCAAGGATAAGACCCCCATATGAGGCTTAGAGTGACCCACTTCTGTATATTCGGTTCTGGTGCATGGGCCAGGATTCCCTCTAAGGAGAGGAAGGCACTTGATTCATAGAGCACAGAGTGTATCTTTGTTGGATACCCCCTGTGTGAAGGGATACAAACTCATTGATCTTTCCTCGGATTGATTCATCATTGAGCGGAGTGTCCAATTCGAGGAAAGTGTCTTGCACGTACCTCAACAACCACATGCAGACACTTTTGTTCTTCCACCTGTCAGAGATGATGAGCATGCACATGCAGACTCTTCTTCAGATGAGAGTTCTGATTCAGAGGATTTTGATGATTCAGATACCGAGTTAGTACAGTAAGATGCAGAGTTAGTGCATGCAGATGTAGATGCAGAGCCAAAGCAGAGACCCAAGTGGGACAAGAATACTCTTTAGGATGCGAATCCAATTGATACTAGGAGGATTCGATCTGATTTCGAGGAGCCTCCTCTTGCACTCACTGCCACTGAACCGATGCCACCTGTGCATCTTTTCTTGGTTCAGTCTTCAGATCCACAGTCCTATGGCAAGGCTGTTGGAAATCCCGTTTGGGAGTCTGCCATGTAGGAGGAGTACAACTCTCTCCTCAAGAACCAAAGTTGGGATCTGGTTCCCCTTCCTTTAGGAAGAAAACTTGTCAGGTGCAGATGGGTCTACAGGACCAAGAGTGCAACGGATGGACATGTTAGCAGAGACAAAGCCAGCCTAGTTGCCAAAGGCTTTCAACAGGTGCATGACATTGACTATGATGAGACCTTCGCTCCAATAGCGAAGATGGATTCCATACGTTTGGTATTTGCCATTGCGGCAGCCAAGGGATGGGAAGTCCATTAGATGGATGTGAAGAATGCATTTCTTCACGACGATCTCTCTGAGGAGATCTATATGGAGCAACCCCAGGGATTTGTGCAGGATTCATCTTTGGTCTGTCGACTGAAGAAGTCTCTTTATGGCCTCAAGTAGGCCCTGAGGGCATGGTATGCCAAGATGGACTCCTACCTGTTGTCATAGAACTTTGTACGTTGTAAGTTAGACCCGAATGTTTACATGCTCAGGACGGTTGATTCACTTCTACTTCTAGTTCTGTAAGTTGATGATTTGTTGATCACCAGTAGCTCGACTTCAACGATTGCTGCAGTCAAGAAGATTCTGCATGACAGGTTCTTGATGATGGACATGGGTCTGCTACATTTTCTCCTTGGACTCGAGATTGGTCAAGATGCATCGGGCATCAAACTGTCTCTGGCCAAGTATGCACGAGATCTCCTTGAAATATTTCACATGACAGACTGCAAGTCTGCCTTGATTCCTTTCCTATCAGGAGTCAGACTAAAGGATGGCGGGGACACTCCATTGGTGGACAACACACTGTACAAACAGCTAGTGGGGAACTTGTTGTATCTCACACACTCCAGACCAGACCTCTCCTATGCAGTTGCAACAGTCTCCAAGTTCATGCAGGAGCCGCATGAGCTACATTGGAAGGTTGCAAAGCGTATTCTTCGATATGTACAGGGCACCATCACCTTCGAGATTCACTATGCAACAAACTCTACATTGGACCTCATCAGGTTCACTGATTCTGACTGGGGTGGTGATACAATTGATCGCAAGTCAACTTCTGGTTACTCACTCAGTCTGGGTTTCGGGCCCATCTACTAGTTGAGCAAGAAGCAACCTGCTATTGCTCTATCTTTAGTTGAGGCAGAGTATAGAGGGGTAGTTAACATAACCATTAAGGCTACGTGGCTACAACATTTTCTCACTGAGTTGGGCATTCAATTTCACCGGTTGATCGTCATCTGGGCGTGACAACCAGAGCACTATGAAGTTCTGCAGAGATCTAGTTCAGAGGCAGCGGACGAAGCACATCGAGATCCACATGCACTACATTCGGGACTTA
>ML783072.1:569645-591303 GCA_009831015.1 Picea engelmannii
GGGGGGGGGGGGGTTCCCATGAGATTTTCCCTCTTTTCTCGTTTATTTCAGTGTATCTTTTGTATTTGGGTACCTAACATGGCCTCGTTGTCGGGACCCATTCTTTATTTTCACCATAGTGATGTTTAGGAGGGGTGTTGGAGATACTTCACAGACACCTAGGAATTCTTTTTCCTAAGGGTTTCCCTATGTTTACTAGTCATTATTCAGTCTCCTATAGTCTAGGGAGAATATTCCTCTAGGAGAATATTCTCTTCTGTTCACACTTCAGTTTGATTAGTTGAGTTGAGTCTAGATGCCACATTGGGATCATCACCAGCTAATGCGCATTGTCCTTGGGATCATCACTAGACTAGCGCATTACTCATGATTCCTTGATCTCCTCCTCACTTCACTCTGTTTCAGTCAGTTAACTAAAGACTGAGAGACTAGTTAACTCAGACTAGGTGGCAATTTACTTCTGTAACTACTGGTGTGTGTCTAGATCACTCTAGACCACCATTATGGCACATTGGCTTCTCCTCCAATGCGCATTAGTTGAGTTATACAGAGTATATCATTTGGTTAATGAGAATTCTTCCATTTTTTCTCTCCTATTTCTCTTTTCTCATATTTTCTCTGCAAACTGTGTATGTCATTTGCTAGTTAGATCTTTTCTGTGCAGGTTCAACACATTTACATATCAAGTGATGGTACGTTTGAGAAAAGAGCACTATCCCAAAGGGACCTACAATAAGTTCAACCTGAAGAAGATCAATTTTGGTTTTGAAGAAAAAGATGTAGGTAATGTAGTTGAAGTTGAGTTGCCAGAGGACTATAATAGTTCACCCATTTTAAACATAGCTGAGTATGTACAAGTAGAAGGAAGGAGAAATTATTGTATGTCATGAAGCAAAAGATAGCACAGAGATGGAATGGAGGAATTGGAAGTTGAAAAAGAAGCAAGAGGAGATTGAGCGAGTTCTTGAAGTGAAGACATTCAGGTCGAGGAGTGTTGAGTCCAAACAATGTTTGATGAAGTGGAAGGAATGACTAGATGATGACAACACATGGATTTCTAAGGAGGCTAACAAAAATTTTGCAAGGGGAAGAGCAACACAGATGATGCCGAGTTAGTGTGGGAACTTGTTATGTTTTTCTCGCATGGGGAAATTGATGTAGGGGCATCCATGAATTGTCTAAGGATGAGTGCAAATAGCGTGCACCAAAAGGAGATGAAAATAAATTGAAAGCAAGTGCAGTTGAAATGGCATGGGTGCGGCCAGGTAATTTGGAGTCATGCATAGCTTTGGCAAGGAAGGTAGCACACAAGAGTTGATGATGGAGTGTGTATATGATGTCACAATGAATGTGTTGAAGATGATAATGTATTAGGGCATGTAGTAGATAGGTGTAATACACGTGCATAGCAATGTGATGAGGAGCACATAGATTTGTGCAAAAGAAGACAACACAAAATGCAGAAGTATGAAGGGAAGGTGAAGAGACAATAGACAAAGGAAGATGAAGATGGAGAGTAAGATAAGAATCTAAAGAGTCAAATCGGAAGCTGAGGAGTTAACTAGAGTCATAAATAGCAGGATGGACATTAGGAGTAGGTTAGCAGTGAGAATGTAGAGAAAAGTAGTGTTAGAGAATCCACTTAGAGACACTAGAGAGCATGAGCTCCTAAGATGTAATTTGTAATATATTTACTTTGACAATTGAAACATGAGTATACCATTGCCCCATGATTGTGTGCTGGTTTTGTGTTGTTTTGTATGAATGAATTTTAGCACCATTCTGTGAGACCACTAAGTTGCAGGTTGTTGCCTAGTGTTGGTGAGATTCGGGACACTGCACCCCTGGTTGCATCAATCTTGCACATTTCATTTCTTTGAGGTTGATATGCCATGGAACAAGTTTAGCTAAATCTTACTATACAACTCCTTTATTTGGTAGTCCATAAATGGATTTCGATAAGGTCATCTCTAATCCTTCAAAATAGGTCCTTGACTAAGTTGCACAAAACTTGGTAATAGGTATGGCTTTCAAAACAAGAACGGTGTGGAAACCTGACCCCCCAATATCATAGGAAATGAGGAAATGACAAATTTAAAAACTATACAATTTATATGTGTGTGTTTTAAAATAGCAAATTATCAAGAAAAGTAAAAATAATAAACACAGTGAACAGATTAACAAAAATCTCATTAATATATATTAAGCTCTCTCTCTCTCTCTATATATATATATAAATAACAAATTATCAAGAAAAATAAAAATAATAAACATCGTGAACAGATTAATAAAAATCTCATTATATATTATGCATATAGCATGTCATTATGCAGTGTCCAATATGAGACTTATTGGTTAGGCTATATATGCAAAACATAAAATGAATCATACAAAATTTACTTAGCTCTCAAAAATTGAAGACAATACAATTAAGGTTATAATCATTAGGAGTTTGCTACATTTTAAGGTTAAAGTCTATTGAAAATATCTTAAAAGTCCTAGTCCAAATTGCCCACCTTATTATGTCAGGTGCTGATTTCTGCCAAATATGCAGGCCATGGGGGTGGCTATGCAGGTTTTGTAAATTGTAATGACAAAATCAACAAGCTAATATTCTGTCATACACTTAGCAACTTAAAGATAACTGTCTTGCATGAATTCTGAAATGTCTAAAACCCACATTCATAAATTACCATAAGCAGAAATACACATTGCTAAGTAATCATGCAGCGGAAATAAACACAATGAACAACATTCATCCAACCATGAATAACTCAGAAATTTAGGCAAATGCCAGGGAAAACCCCATTGTGGGGAAACCCAATGAGAGAGAGAGAGAGAGATCTTATTATTCAGCTTCAGGAAAGTACATATCAGCAACAATTACACAATTTCCAGCCAACAGAAAAATACCTCACAGCACCAAAACTGTCCCAAAATCTGCCTCGATTTCCGTGCCCAAAAAATCTGTAAAGCTGTACGGATTTGCTCTTTCCAGCACCTCGAAATCTGTGCCAAAATCTTTGCTGTATGGACAACAAAACTGCCCTCTTCTCCAACAGAAAACATTGAAATGGCCACCTCGAAATCTGTGCAACAAGCTGCCTCGATTTTCATGCCCTCCCAACGTGTTGTATGGACTGTACGGATCCGTACAATATGGCCTCTCTAACAGCAGAAAATTCAGCACCCACAAAACAAAAAATCCTCTTGGGATTTGTGCCCAAAAACTCTTGGGAAATGTGCCCTCTTTCCTCATTCAAGCTTACACAGAAATTCTCTCTCAATCTCCTCCTCTTGTGTTTTGCACACTATCCAATGCATTCTTTTATAAATCTGAAAATGACATTTTCCCTCCAAAGTGTCTTTTCACCTTCCCCAACCTTAAATCCAAAGGCCAAGATCTAATCTTGTCTTTGCAAGATCAAGGGCCATGATACATTCCCTCCAAAATAAATGACTTAAAATATTAAAGTACATTTCACTTTATTTCATAAGTGCACTTTATGAAATAAAGTCACTTTAATATTAGAAGGCACACTTCATTAAATTATCACTTTAATAAAAGAACCACTTTACAATTTTATAGAAACCCATTACAAAGTTAAGTGCCTAGTAGTGTCAACATAAGGTAACATCCGCATATAAGACAAAACATGTGGAGTACCTCCCGAGCTAAAAAGCTAACACTCCCTCCTAGCGAGGGAAGTACTTGCTGCCATCTCCATCATCTGGTCCCATCACACTGTGCTCAGTAGGAGCTCCCTCTGAACTTGGAGCCATCCTCAACACCTGCACAAAACTCGAACTAGAAGATCTTCTCCTGACAGCTACCCGGAACCCTGAGCTCCTTGGAAAATCCACTCCACCTTGAGCATTGGTTCAACCACATCAGCTGAGTCTTCTGTCGGTGCTCAGAAGTGACTCGCTATCTTCTCTTGGAATGCAAGACTGAATCCTTGGTACCACCGCAGTCTCAGGAGCCTCCTCATGCTCCTCATCTGACGCTGAATCATATCTTGAAGGTTGTCCTCGCAACATATACAACCAGTCCACTCGATGACTGATCAGCGGCAGTTCCATCGGGTCCACTCCCTCCATGTAGATAAAGACATGTTCTCTCTTGAACAATGTACAATATCCTACATCCTCCAAGGTCGAGATTGAGAGCAAGTTAACCCTCAACCCTGGAACAAAGAGAACTCCATCTAAGCTCCAGGAATCCTCCATGCTCGAGTCAGAATCTAACCCTTCCAACTACACGTACAACTCGCGCCACACCACCTTCAATTACCACCTGCCGGTCAAGACTTGTCTCTGTGATAATTAGGAATACTCACCAGAGTCTCGTCATGTGGCAAGAGGCTTCACTTTCCACAATCCATCTGATATTACCTCCAAATCCTCCACTATCGATATTGGAAACTAGGGTAACCAAGGAAAATTCCTTGTCATACTTGCAAGAAAAGTCCTCCATGGCTGCTGTAGCAGCTGTCTCAGGCGCCTCCGGTTCCTTCTTCTTCTTCTTCTTCTCAGGATAATGAGAAGCAAGGTGCCCCAACTGGTTACAACAATAACATTTGACTTTACTCAAGTCCCTCCCAAAACTTCCTTTCTTCTTGCTCTTTGCAGCAAGAGCAACATTCTCATCAGCTCCATTTGTCTTCTGTCCACTGTACTGAGATCCTTCTCGGATCTTCTCCGGAGTGAAATCATCCCACAGTTTGCTCCAATCTGGGAGGTGCTCACGACCCACCACACACTTCACGAAGACTTCCCATTTCTTGGTGAAGCCTTTCAAGGCTATCCTCACAAACTCTGAATCCGATATGACCTCTCCTACCACAACCAACTCATCTTTCACGAGCTACCCTAGTAAGATAAGAAGAAACGCTCTCCTCCTTACGCATCTTGGTATCATGCAGCTTAGCCTTCAAGGCCATCTTTCGGTTTTCATTCTTCGTCTCAAATAAGTTCTTAAGTGCATCCCACATTTCTTTGGCTGTCTTCTTCTCAGCCAAGTGTGGGATAAGGTGATCCTTCACCCCATCCAGAATAATCCTTTGAGCTTTGGCCTCCTTAACCTCATGCAAATCCAAAGCAACAGGATCTGTTGTGGGAACCACAACAACATAACTGACATAGTTCCAAATCTTGTTCTCCTCGAGAACAACTAACATTCGGACTTTCCACTGCAAACAGTTGGAAATGCCATCCAACCGATCCTCAAATCTAATGCATGCAACCATATTCCTTGTTAGAACTCAAGGAAAACAATCACAATTTTCCCCCCTTCAAACTTGCCCAAAAATCTCACTGCGCACTTTCACTTAGAGCCGAAGCTCTGATACCATGTAAATTTTAAAGACAAAATCAGCAAACTAATATTCTGTCATACACTTAGCAACCTAGAGATCATTGTCTTGCATGAACTCTGAAATGTCTAAAACCCACATTCAAAAATTACCATAAGCATAAATACACATTGCTAAGTAATCATGCAGTGGAAATAATCACAATGAACAACATTCATCCAACCATGAATAACTCAGAAATTTAGGCAAATGCCAAGGAAAATCCCAATGTGGGGAAACCCAATGAGAGAGAGATCTTTTTATTCAGCTTCGGGAAAGTACATATCAGCAACAATTACACAATTTCCTGCCAAGAGAAAAATATCTCACAGCGCCAAAACTGTCCCAAAATCTGCCTCGATTTCTGTGTCCATAAAATCTTCCGTACAGTTGTACGGATTTTCCCTTTCCAGCACCTTGAAATCTGTGCCAAAATCTCTGCTGTACGGACAGCAACAAAACTGCCCTCTTCTCCAACAGAAAACACTGAAATGGCTGCCTCAAAATCCGTGTAGCAAGCTGCCTCGATTTCTGTGCCCTCCCAGCTTGTTGTATGGACTGTACAGACTGTACGGATCTGTACAGTATGGCCTCTAACAGTAGAAAATTCAGCACCCACAAAACAGAAAATCCTCTCGGGGTTTGTGCCCAAAAACTCTTGGTAAATGTGTCCTATTTGCTGCCCTCTTTCCTCTCTCAAGCTTACTCAAAAATTTTCTCTCAATCTCCTCCTCTTGTGTCTTGCACACTACCCAATGCATTCTTTTATAAATCTGAAAATGACATTTTCCCTCCAAAGTGTTTTATCACCTTCCCCAACCCTAAATCCAAAGGCCAAGATCTAATCTTTCCTTTGCAAGATCAAGGGCCATGATTCATTCCCTCCAAAATAAATCACTTAAAATATTAAAGTACATCTCACTTTATTACATAAGTGCACTTTATGAAATAAAGTTGCTTTAATATTAGAAGGTACACTTCATTAAAAAGTCACTTTAATAAAAGAACTACTTTACAACTTTATAAAAACCCATTGCAAAGTTAAGTGCCTAGTAGTGTCAACATAAGGTAACATCCGCATACAAGACAAAACATTCAGAGTACCTCTGAGCTAAAAAGCTAACAGGTTTTAGTACTTGTAGTGTTCGGTAATGAAAGAAAGATGCCAAGGATGCAGGAAATTACCAAACTTGTAGATTTTTTTCTCTTTCCTTTTTATTATTCTCTTTTTTAATTAGCAGTGTGTGTTTTAGCTTTTAAATTTGTCGGCCCTCTATAGGTCCCACACACACAATCAGGTGTTAGTGGATTGAAGACCCCCCTTTAAGGCCAGAAAGGACCAAGAAATGGCCTTGAAATGTTTCCAAATTAGAGACAGCCAAGAAATGACACAGAAACATATATAGGCATTTCTGACCCTTTATGGAGTGGTTTCAAAATTCTGAAACGTTTTTAGTACTGAAACATTATTGGGTAAGGGAGGGGGGTGGAGGCAAGAGTTTTCTGCAACTCAGGGCCTTCAGCATTCAAATTTAACTAAAACAATTATTCATCGAGGATCATCTGGCATATTACAGTAAAAGCAGGTAGGCCAACCACCTGAAGTTGTTGAGGCTTATTAGGAGTTGTCTAGATAACCACATACCTGGGTCCTTGTCCCACAGTCTTCGCCAGGTATGAAATCCTTTCTTCGCCAACCACTTTTCTGCAATGATAGGAATCCAACCCAAGCTGCCCTCTTTCGGTGAGAAAGTCCCAAGTGATTCTATGAACAAGTAACATCCTTGTCTGGTAGGTGTAATGTCAACTTCCTAAATGAGTCCAAAGTGATGTATTTTTTTTTGTCTAAATTTGATGATGTATTTTTCACCAAATAAACATCAATGGGGATGTTAGAATATTTCGATGTCTACATGTGGGCTTAAATGACTACTTCTTGGGCTGAGTGTAGGTGGTTTGTCACGCACAGTAAATGAGTGGATCTTGGGTTTAGTGAATGGTTTCTTATATATATTAGGGGTCTCCTATTGGTTTCTTATATGGTTGTACCTATTGGTTCAACAATTTTTTCTCTGTTGGCCAATACTCATGTACACAACACAGGGACTTTGTATCAAAGAGGAAATGAGCTTAACAGGTATAAGGAGGCAGGGTGACCTCTCTGTATCTTTACCTCATTATTTTTGTGGTGCATTAGAGCCGAAATAGGCTCCACAAATGTGACAGTCTACAAGGTTGTTACATTTAGCGGCAGTCTTTATGCAGATCTTCTTTATGCAGTTCGTAGGTCCTGTCACTTCTGTCATATGTTGGCCTCCCACAACAATCACACTGCTGCTGGTCTTCAAGCAGAATCTCAGGTAAATCAACAATGTACATGGGTGTTAAAATTGCATTCATGATCTTCACTCTCTACTTGACATTGCAAACCCTCATCTTTGATACCATGATTAAAACACACAATGCAGATATAAGGTGGATAATTAGTACCCAAGAGATGGTTTTCACTTGTCAAATGATGTACAAATGAGGGGGGAGTCTCCCCTATATTTACATATCAATTCAAGAAACCACTCACTAATTTTGTGGCCTGCTCATAAACCGTGGACACCAAATCACCAGGACTTGCTCCATGATGTAGTTGTTTAGGCCACAAATAAACACTAAAATATTCTAATATCGACAATAGTCATCATAATCCCAACACAATTGTTGGGAAACCAACTGCCATGCTTGCCATATCTACTTAATAATAGATGTACTGGATATCTTAAAGCTTTGAGCTCACTGTGTAAAGTTCATATTTCTTTAGTATATCTTCTACACGTGTCACATTCTGTATGCAATTCCAGACAAGTATCTATCAAGTCACATTTCTGTGCATGGCCCTGATGACCCATTTTGCTACTAACACAATCCCTCGAATACTAATATCTCTCAGCCCAATCCTTCCATCCTTTCTGGACAGCAAGTAGAGGTCCCAGGAAACCGACAATAGACCCCTTTTCCTGCCTTGCTGCTTCCCCCAGAGAAAGGGTCAAAGAAGCATCTTCTACTGCTGGTATCCTGCACTAGGAAATAGACAGGTAGAGTAAAAACACGACTTGCAGCCAGGTTTCTAACATGATAGTGGTTTGGCTTGCATAGGGAACATCTCCAGCTGCCCAACGTTGAAGCTTTCTTTCCATTTTTGTGCAAAACTCATTCCCAAAGAACTTTTACAGGTACATCAATTCCAAAAGGGATTCCTAAATTATGGACCATATACCGTGGTTGGATGAGTTTCCATTTGATGTTAAGCCACACTGGAAAGCCTTTTTGCCCTTATGATAAATGTGCATCTTTTCCTCCCTCACAAGAGCTCTAGCAACTTTTGCAAAAATGACAAGACAGCACATTGGTCTGCACCTTTAACAGAGTTACAAGATAGGTTGGGAGTGAAAGCTGAGCCATCAACAAAATGGACATTTAGTAACTGCTCATCACTGAGAAGTGAGTTTCTCAAATTTCTTGGACTCAGCAACTGTAAGAAGATGTCCTAGAGCATTGACCGCAATAACAAATAAACAAGAGGCCAAAGGCAACCCTGTCCGATGGACTGGTGAAGCAGAGACGCTGCTGATAGCTGTCCATGAACACATAAACTAGTAGAGGCATTAGAAGAATGTGTCCTGACTGATTCAGTAAAGAAAACTCCAAAAATTCAGCCATTAGAGCATATCAAGAATGGAATCCCACTAAATTTTGTTTTATGCCTTGTCAAAAATGGACCTTTTGGCTAGTCTTTCTTTGCCCAATCAAGACTTTCCCAGGAGGTAACAAGATTATCGAGGATGAAATGGCCTTTGACAAACCCTGTTTGCTCAGGTTGAACACTTCAGGCAGCTGTATGTTTGATGCAAGTAGCCACATTAAGCAAAGTGATAGGCTGCCGACCACTCACAGTTTCCTTTCATGTCACTTTAGAGATCAACTTAATAAGATCTGCATTTACTTGCTCCCCAATGTGGCCTTGTCCAAAGCCTCTTGGCACATCCAGAAAAGATCATTGCCAATGACAGGTTAAAGAGCCAAATGAAATTCGCATGGCGACCAATCTGGGCTTGGTGATTTGCCCTTTGGCATGTCTTCTAAAGCCTGAAGCTTCTCATCTTTTTCTGGAGGCCAGGACAAAAAGGACCGCCCTTATGCATGAATTTTTTTAGGAAGTTGGAACAATTTGACTACTTAGTATTAAGCTGTTTGGCTGCAAGGCAACCAGTGCCATGGCCAGTGGAAGAAAAAAGCCTTTGAAAATTTGCAGAAAATGTCTTTATTCTGTCATGTTCATCAGCCAGTTATCATCTGGGCCTTTAAGAATGAGAATTTGTGAGAAGCCCATTTCTGCATTAAGTAGGGAGTTCATTTTGTGCTACCTGTAGTTGTAATGGTGCTAGGATTTTTAAGTTTCACCAAACCACAAATTGAATTAAATAAAGGCAAATGAATATTCTGGGCTAGTGCTGACAATTATGTTAGAGATCATTCACTGCCATACATGAGTGGCTTATGTTAAAACCGAGTTCAAATGCATTAAATTGGATATGTTGGGCCATGATGAACCATGTTATTTACCATTGCATGATGCCAGTGAGAAGACTGAACTCTGTATATTCTTGACTAGTTCATTTTTTATTTGTGCTGCAAATTGCATTCAGCATGCCCATCTGCTCTATTATAACCAAGTATATGCAACTATTGACGGACACAAGCATTGGGTTGAACCTGTTTTAAATTTCCGTTCTGTTTTGTAATAAATGGGCATTGCTGTTACGTCAACATCTATTCAAAATTAGTATAAAAATACCCTTCTGCGTTTTGTTTCCTCAAGGTCAGGTGCTGGTTACATTTTGCCTCTTATCTTTTTCTTGTATGTTTTGGATACTGTGTGTTTCCATTCCAGGTTCCTATTGAGGGACAATCTCTTTGATATTTCAGTTGTGCTCATAGTTCATGTTTTCATGGGACATTAACAGAAGAAAATATGTAGAAGCATAGTCGTTTGATTCCTGTTTTAGTGTTCTAGATTTTGTTTTGCTTTGTCAAACTTTTGTCCATCATTTTTTCTCCCCACCAGGTTGTTGGTTATGAATACATAATATCTTCTATTGTTGCAGATATGCTCGTCAAGTTGCTGAATTTTTTGAATTTGTAAAAGGAATGAAAGAAATGCAGACTCCAGATCAAGATACTAGGAACTCTAAAAAGTTGATACTACCTCAAAAGGGTGGTTTACTGGGTCCTGATGGCAACTTTTTACGAGCGTCACAGCTTAATCCTTTAAACTTTCGCCAGGCCATTTCTTCTCTCTGACTAGACATGTTTTATTCCATTTCTCGCTCAAGAACTTGACTTCATAAATGTTTTGATGGAAACCTCTTTTAGTGGAAGCTAATCTGTTGGAAGCGTGATGCCAGTTTGATATACTGCTTGAATCATAACTGAAATAGGACCCCAGGTAAGGTAATTATGAGTGGGGCATGTAAAGTATTGCAACTGTAAGAAGGTTCAAGTTGGCATAGCTACTGGCCTTGCATATGAACTTGTGAAATGGGTATTCTTGCCCACTTTCTGAGCCATGCCAAGGAAGAAAAACAAGGAGTAACAAGTCTTTATAGGGTTTGGGAGGTAGGGAGTAATGCTTTTTATGTATGCTCCTTTTGGCAGAATAGCATCAATGCTCAACTTGCATGCACAGTTATATTTTGTAGAGTAATGCTCATTGTGTATGCACTCTTTGGAAGAAGAGCATCATCAACTTGCATGCATATTTTGTATTGTAAAGTCATCATTTTATCCATTTTATTCTTCCACTGCATGTGAATTCTATCCAGGAATTCAAAACTTCAGTGTTGTGCATAAAAGTGATTGTAACTGGTTTCGATGGGCTATGCTTTTCATTTTAGAGACTACTTTGCTCCATAGTTTTGACACTTTCATGCATATTATTTCAGTTGCTTTTGTGGTAGGTAGGTAATGCATACAAAGAAAAGATGGCTGGAAGGGCCCCAGGAGATATGGACACAGCTAGGATCATGTGTAAAATAGATGGAATACAGTCTATATATAAACCATGCCAAGACCCAACATGTATGCCATGCAACAAAGATTAATGTTAAATTGGGATAGTCTAATCATATCACATGTTAATTTTACCAATGCCTGATTTCTTTCTAGGATGCCGTCATTTAGAAAGTCTTGGACCTGAAAGAGAGGAATATTGGGACGAATCCACTGCACATGCAATTTGCCATTTATCTATTGTTCACACATTTTCCAATATTTCCATCATAGTATTTGCTGCTACAAATCACTGTGAATTCCCACGTCCAACTATGTATATCTGGTCAGTACTCAATGGAAGGAGCTAAACTATTCATTTCTTGCTATATATAATATATGACATCTAGGACAAAACTTATGTTTCATTCTGGGAGCAATGCAGTCACACAATTATGTTACACTAGTTATATACATCTTAATTTAAAAAGTAACAAATATCTGGTTCTTTAATTCAACTTTAATAGAAATTAGATGTCATAATAAAATGGTTTAAATATTGGCTTTGATCTTTCGATTTATCCCCTTCAAAAGTGATTGGAATTTGTTACCGAGCGATTCAGCTACAGATAGCAAATCAGTGGTTATGATTTCTGATAGTGTGAACTAGATGTGATTATTTATAATTTCTGATGTAAATGTCGCCCTTGCATAGAATTTTACGAGAATTATCCACTCCTGCACTGATGACCAGATCCAGAATTCTCAGATTACAAAATTTTATGGCCATACCTCATGGTGAAGGCTGTTTTATGGGTATTAATGGTTGCAACTTAGAGTTCTGTTTAAGGCGATGTTCATTTTACATGTGCATCAATGCAAATTCTTGTTTCTCCAAATATATTTTTGGTCACCGACATTATTTTATAGGAATGATCAGAGGTGCCACTATTGTTGCCATTTCAGCCTTGACTGATAGTAAAACTAGTGTATAAACTTCGAAGAATCTTCAGGTGACTTTGCTCTTAGCTCTAGGTTGATAGTATTTCACAAGACGAAGGATGGCATTCTTCATACACTATTGGAGACGAAAAAAGTTGTAACTGATCATCAAATATCATAGTTCCCTATTGAAAGATGAAATAACTATTTTCTTACTCGGTCATCTTTTTTGATCAACTATTTTTCCAGATCTTGATAATGTTTCCTTCCCTTCACTCTTTTTCCATTTTTAAATTCGTTCTTTAATTTGACAATGAAGAACCTTACCTTAATTCTTTTTAAAACATTGAATATTAACTTAGAATATATTTCCAGATCTTGATGTATGTTTCCTTCCTTTCGCTTTTTGTTTTCATTTTTAAATTCGTTCCTTAATTTGAGAATGAAAAAGCTTTCGTTTATCCTTTTAAAACTTAGAAAATTATTATAGGCCACATGCATTCAACATTTTGTTTTGGTTACTTATATAGTTAAAATTTAAGAAAATTGCGAGTTTGACATAACATAATATACTAGAAGCAAATCAGAAAAGTTCAATGTCTCTAATTCTTGATCAAAGCAAATTAGGAAAGTTCAATGGCTAGATTTTATATAATTTGTAGACCAATTTCCTGCATTATTAACAACACTAGGTACACAAAATATGATAATCTGTATTTTTAAGTAATTAGAGAAAATGTGTTTGCAAAGCAATTCCATTTTTTTTTTTTGGATCACCAGCTTGTTTAGAGCAGTTTTTACCTATCACTGTTTTGTTGTCAATCATGGATATCTTTTCCATCTTTTTTATTATTTGATGAAGAGTACTAGTTTAATTACAAAACAGGAAAAAATAGTTTTAAGAGATTTTTTTTTTTCAATAATTATAATTTTCATCAAATTGATTAAATGCAAATGCCCTTCGATTTATTTGTTGTCTTATGGCCACTTTATTAATAAGTGTTTTTTCTCTTCTTTTTCCCATAGTAATAGTTTAAGATTTGTAATAAAAAAGTTGTGAAAAGTTTTGGCATTAACTGTTCTACGTTTTGATCCTTTTGGCTGGAATCGGCGATAGAAATCTGCACGAAATCACAACTTTCTGTTGTTTAAATTGCATTTATGAATGCAGAACTGGATTCAATTTGCTGATTAACCCCCAAGGCACTCAGATTATACAAAACTAACCACTTAAATCTGCAGATCCAACAATTTCTCAGTCGAGTAGGTATAGGACCCCACTTGAGTGGATTTTGGGTTAAAAGAATCATTTTTTTTAATAAAAGAACTAGGTGCTTCCCATAAAGGGTATGCTCCAACAATTTCTCAGTCGAGTAGGTATAGGACCCCGCTTGCGTGGATTTTGGGTTAAAAGAATCATTTTTTTTAACAAAAGAACTAGGTGCTTCCCATGAAGGGTATGCTGATGATATCAATTATGACCTCTCAAACACTGGACCCAAAATCAGGCTTCTTGAACAGACCCAAACTCAGACTTTTGAGATAATTTCCATAAAGGCTGCATACTTTCGAGATGATCCCATTTCTAGCAGTGGTGATGAGTTTGATGATTGATCGTATTGATCAATGATATGTAGCAGATCGGTGGTTTGTACTTTTAACATGTTTTATGGACTCGAGAGGCCATTTAGAGCTTCACTAATTATGTATTTTGTTGCTGATATGTATTGCACTCTGTGCTGTTTTGAGATATAAACCTTTACGTCGTGTATAGATGAACAAACTTTGCATATTTTGTCTCTAATGGAATCTTTAAAATTTGATTATTTAATGATTTTTTTAGTGAACCGAGTCATTGAAATCAGATCGGTCAGAGTCCGAATTGATAGGTGACCGAGTCTGAGTTTAAAAACATTGATTCAATGACATGTTTAAAAAGTTTTTTAGATTTTTTTGTCGACTTCTAGGGATCCATTCTCCAAGGTTGTATGGAGACATAGTCCTTAGATTATGATTAGAAATTGCTACTGCTTCTTCCTTGATGAGGCTTGCTGTGTCTCTTGGAGTTATTGGCGGATTGACTTTTTGCACTATAGGTTTTGTGTTATGACATGTTTAAAAAGTTTTTTAGATTTTTTTGTCGACTTCTAGGGGTCCATTCTCCAAGGTTATATGGAGACATAGTCCTTAGATTATGATTAGAAATTCCTACTGCTTCTTCCTCGATGAGGCTTGCTGTGTCTCTTGGAATTATTGGCGGATTGACTTTTTGCACCATAGGTTTTGTGTTCTCTAGAGGTCCGTCCTCCCGTGAGATGCTAGTGTTCAATTGAGAGGGATTGCTTTTGTATCAATCAATGGGACTTTGGGCACTGCTTTAGAAATGATTACCTCTTGGTTGGGATTCAAGTTGACTTTTTTTTCCTTCATTTATGTTACTATCAATTGGTGGTTCAGATTAGCACCATTCCATCATGCAAGCTTTTAAATATCTTTCCTTTTAGCAATGGAGTTGATATACTTCGCTTCCAAGTTGTGCAAGGTTGCGATTTGGGCTAGAGGAGAGTGTGCGCCCAATTGTGAAACAAGATCTCGATGGAAGTTGACATGCTTGTAGTTTAATTTTTGTTTTCAAATGCATTCAATTGCATCTAGTGTGAGCTATTCAAGGTGACCTTTTGAAAGATCCATTTCAACATAGATTGTTGCAAAGGTTGTGTGTTGCCTTTTCGCTATGTTGTCGACTGCAGTAATGAAATTTGCTAATGCCATTGTTAATCTCGGTGAGGGTCTCAACAGGCCAAAATTTCTGCAGAAGGTTAGGGAGTCTTATCCCTAGGGGGGTTGAGGTTAAACCATGCATAGAGGGGTTAAAGTTAGCATACTAGGCCTTCAGGCAAAGGCCAATAGTGTTAATATTATGGTAGCTTTGGGAGGTATGAACCTCTATTGTGACCTATGACGAGATTAGAATATTCCAGACAGAAGTAAAGAAGTAAAGGAAACCCTAGACAAGTTGTCGGCTGCAGAAATATAATTAATATGAATTAATTAGTACCCAGGAGGAGAAGTCGGCTCCAGTGAAGCCTGCCAGACTACGATAAATACAGGGCGTCAGTTCTCATTATTCACATATCAACAATTGCAGAGAAAACTGGATCTGCGCAGGTGCAGTGGCAGTTTGTGCGCAAGTCTCTGGGAAGGTGTGCGCTAGCTTCTGGGTGAGATTATCTGATCAGCTTGGTTTCTATTCTTGCTTGGTGCATTAGCCTCTCTTGGCTATTGGATTGCTATTAGGATTCTCTTCTTTGTCAAGGTCAAGGTGTTCGGAGGGTGGCTTCGGCCTATGGTTGGGTGACGAGGGTATCGTCAATGGTAATACGAGCACAATATTCTATATTCTAACAGGTTATGGGCCCACACCCCCTTCATTCAGCCTAAAACGCTGGAAGGAAACATAGCCGCTAGGATATTGAGCTCGCTAAGGAACTTCCGCTAGGGTTACTAGCATGAGCAGCTTCCAAAACACTGCAGCTAGGGTTACTAGCAGAAGCAGTTGCAGAAACCCTAAATCTCCGATCCTACACCTTGTGATGGAGCATCTCGCTCAAGAAGAAGATATTCAGATGCGCCCTAACTCAACGCACCTCTTGGCTCTCTCAGAAGATAGAAATGACGAAGTTGAAGTTTTGGATCAAGGCATGACCAATTACCAGTCAACCGAAGACGTGTGAAACAATCAATCTTTTACACTACTCAACACTTATTGGGACGATTGAAGATGACATGTGGATAATCGATAGTGGAGCTTCCAGGCACATGATGGGAGATCAAGCCAGACTCTCAAATCTAAATGAGAGAAAGACATCGTACAAAGTAGAGCTTGGAGACAAAAGCACTTACCCCGTTGAAGGATTTGGACAAGCCTCCGTCAAGTTGGAATCATGTAATTATGTTCACTTAAACAATGTTTTATATGTACATGGTTTAGAAAAGAATCTTGTATCAATATCATGTCTAGAAGACAAATGAAACAAAATAGCCTTCGTGGATGGAAAGGTGTTATCATGGCGTAAGAATTCCAGCATAGAGGATGCTAGGGTTATTGGAAGTCGTGAAGGAAATCTGTATAGACTACTAGAACAAAATGAAGAAGCTCTAGTACATGACGAAGTCAACCCTAATGAGCTTTGGCATAGAAGGTACGCTCATATCAATTATCAAGCATTACCCTTTTTCAGAAAAATGGTTGAAGGAATACCATAATTGAAATCTACACATGAAGGAATCTGCAAGGTATGTGCCCTTGGGAAGAATATCAAGAAACCATTCCCAAGCAACAACAACAGATCTAAGGAAATCCTAGATCTAATACACTCAGATGTTTGCAGTCCAATGTTAGTCAGATCTCTAAGTGGATCTCTTTACTACATAATCTTCATAGATGGCTATTCAAGAAAGATGTGGTTATACCTACTGAAATCAAAAGACGAAGTATTCAACAAGTTCCAAGAATTCAAGGTAGAAATAGAAAACCTCACGAACAAGAAGATCAAAACATTAAGAATAGATAATGGAGGAAAATACACCTTGAAGGAGTTCGTTGCATTCTGCAAATCGACAGGGATTAGGAGGGAGCTGACTGTTCCTCGTAATCCTCAACAAAACGGTGTAGCAGAAAGAAAGAACAGATCTATCGAAGAAACGGTAAAAGCCTTATTGATCGATCAAGGTCTATCCATGTTTCTATGGGGAGAAGCAACAATGACGGCCATATATGTACAGAACATAAGCCCTCATCGTATATTGAAGGACATGACACCAGAAGAAGCCTTCTCAGGTAAGAAACTTAACGTGGAAAACCTAAGAATATTTGGATGTCTAGTTTACTCTTATATTCCCAAAGACAAAAGGAATAAACTAGAACCCTCAGGAAAGAAGGAGATATTCCTAGGATATAGTGATTCATCCAAAGCCTATAGAAAATATATTCCAGAACAACACAAGATAGAAGTTAGTAGAGACGAAACGTTCAATGAAACGACGGCATTCAAGAAATCCATCAAAGAAATCATAGAAGAAGAAGAGCTTGAAGAACTTAATGAAGAAAACACAGTAAACGAAAATAACGAAAAGGATCAACCGGATCATCCTATGGAACC
The DNA here is from genome assembly GCA_009831015.1 of Picea engelmannii. Taxonomy (NCBI): domain Eukaryota; kingdom Viridiplantae; phylum Streptophyta; class Pinopsida; order Pinales; family Pinaceae; genus Picea; species Picea engelmannii. Next base: position 587,143 of record ML783072.1, read on the forward strand.
ATGTGAGAACATTGATTCAGATATCATACCAAAAACCAAGAAACGACCAGCGTGGCTTGAAGCTACATTACAAGATGCAGAAAGACTCAAGGTTCCAAAAGGAACATCCAGGAAGAGTAAAAGATCGAAAAGATTCTCAAGTTATGCAGCATACATGACGAAGCTTCTAGATGAAGAACCTACCACATTTGAAGAAGCAGTCCAAAAGGGACAATGGAAAGAAACTATGACGGAAGAACATCAATCCATTATGAAAAATGAAGTATGGGAAATTGTACCTAGACCTAAAGAAAAATTAGTGGTAACCTCAAAATGGGTATACAAGATCAAACATGCAGCAGAAGAAAGCGTGGATAAATACAAGGCAAGATTCGTGGCTAGAGGGTTCTCCCAGAAGGAGGGAGAAGATTATGACAAAACCTTTGCCCTGGTGGCTAGGTATACCTCCATCAGAGCTATCATATCTCTTACCGCTTCCATGGGATGGAATCTACACCAGATGGATGTAAAGACAACCTTCCTCAATGGAGCTATTGAAGAAGAAGTGTATATTGAACAACCTCAAGGATTCGAGGTGCATTCCAGAGACACCCACGTTTGCAGATCGAAGAAAGCTCTATATGGACTCAAGCAAGCTCCAAGGGCTTGGTACACCAGAATGAACAACTATCTAGCAAGACTTGGTTTCTCCAAAAGTCATGCAGATCTAAACCTTTATTACAAAGTCATGGATAACGCACCTGTGATTCTACTATTATATGTTGACGATCTATTCATAACAGGTGAAGAATCTCTCATTATCCAGTGCAAGAAGGAATTAACCTCTGAATTTGATATGAAAGATCTAGGTCTCATGCATTATTACTTGGGACTAGAAGTATGGCAGAAGTGTAGTGAAGTATTCCTTGGACAAGGAAAGTACGCAATAAAGATCCTTCAAAAGTTTGGAATGATGGACTGTAAGTCCATGGACACTCCTATGAATGCAGATATAAGAAAAGTGAAAGTCTTAGATTTCGATCCAGTAGATCCATCTCTATATCGACAACTAATTGGATCATTGATGTATTTGGTAAATACTCGACCAGATATTTGCTTTGCTGTAAATACATTAAGTCAGTTCCAGGTGGAACCTAAAGAAGAGCATTGGATGGCTGCAAAACATGTCCTAAGATATATTCGTGGGACAATAAACTATGGCTTGAGATATACTGCATCCAGTGATATCAAACTTCATGGATTCACATACTCTGATTGGGTAGGAAGTGTAGAAGACAGAAAGAACACTTCAGGCATGTGTTTCAGCTTGGGCTCCGCTATGATATCTTGGGGCAGCAGGAAACAAAAGTCCGTCGCACTCAGCACAACAGAAGCAGAGTATATGGCAGTATGTGAAGCATGCACATAAGCAGTATGGCTAAGGAAGTTAATCTCCGATTTATTTGATCAGATTCCAGAATCGACCACAATATATTGTGATAATCAGAGTTGTATAAGATTATCATAACATCTAATGTTTCATGAAAGGTCGAAACACATTGAGATCAAATACTACTTTATTCGAGATAAATTCTAGGAAGGAGAGGTAAAGTTCGAGTATATCCCCACTGATAAACAGACAACAGACATCCTGACAAAACCTCTATCCAGAATTAAGTTTGCATATTTCCGAGAGAAGATGGGGATCGTGGAAATAACTCCCTTAGCTGAAAGGGAAGACTCTCCAAGTTAGGAGAAAGTACTGAAAAATATTATTGAAATAATTTATTTTTGTGACTAAATGACTCTCCAGATTAGGAGGGAGCACCAAAATATTATTTATCTTTGTAATTGAAAAATAGTCTAGATTGCGCAGATTCTTTCCTGTTCGGAAAGTGGATTGAGATTTCTGACGGACAGTAACTTCCCATTGTGGTTAACATGGGAGGTAGTCTGATTGCTGATGTATCATAGACAATGACTTCCCATTGTGGTTAACATGGGGAGTGGTCTAGGGAAGTCTCTCTTCTTGAGGGTTACTCAAGAAGACTGGCCCACCTCGCCGGACAACGATTTCTCATTGTGGTTAACATGAGGAATGGTCCATTTTGGAGGTTGATACAGGATAGTSTTTTCCTCGTGGTTAACAGAGGAAATGGYTTGGACAGTCATTCCTTAGGGTTCAAACATTCTCTATAGGGTGCACTTTGATTAGTGTAGGAGGAATGGCCCAGGGTGGGGAATGGTCCAGGCTCAACAATCAGGGACAGTCATTCCTTAGGGTTTATACATTCTCTCCAGGGTGCACTTTGATTAGTGTAGAAGGAATGGCCCAGGGTGGGGAATGGTCCAGACTCAAACATTTTTTAGGGTTTACACATTCTGTCCAGGGTGCACTTTGATTAGTGTAGGAAGAGTGGCCTAGGGTGAGGAATGGTTTAGGCTCAGAAATCAGAAACAATCATTCTTCCTTGTTTGAGAAGAATAGGGCAGATAGCCCATTGCTGATGTTCTATACTGAGGGCAAATATTCCTTCAAATCTCACAAACGTGAGTGAAAGATTGACCCAGATGATTCAGTTTATTTTTAACAATATTTTTTGTGCAGGTTGTCATCAGATGATTGTTATGGAGACTGCTTGTCTCCAGATAGTAGAGATATACTACTGTGGTGAATATGTTTCATGGTTTGTGACTTTGTGTCACGGTTTGAGTAGTTATGTGCTACCATGGATAGACACAGTTGTGTTATATCAATTAATATTGTACCAGTTGTCATAGGAGATTATCCAGTTGGATAATAATGACAATGCTCATGTTACTACCGGTGGAATGGTCTGTTGTGCTCAAGACCATACCTCCCTAGCTAGGAGGGAGTGTTAATATTATGGTAGCTTCGGGAGGTATGAACCTCTATTGTGACCTATGACGAGATTAGAATATTCCAGACAGAAGTAAAGAAGTAAAGGAAACCCTAGAGAAGTTGTCGGCTGCAAAAATATAATTAATATGAATTAATTAGTACCCAGGAGGAGAAGTCGGCCCCAGTAAAGCCTGCCAGACTACTATAAATACAAGGCGCTAGTTCTCATTATTCACATCTCAACAATTGCAGAGAGAACTCGATCTGCGCAGGTGCAGTGGCAGTTTGTGCGCAAGTCTCTAGGAAGGTGTGCGCTAGCTTCTGGGTGGGATTATCTGATCAGATTGGTTTCTATTCTTGCTTGGTGCATTAACCTCTCTTGGCTATTGGATTGCTACCACGATTCTCTTCTCTATCAAGGTCAAGGTGCTCGGAGGGTGGCTTCGCCCTATGGTTGGGTGACGAGGGTATCGTCAATGGTAAAACAAACACAATCTTCTATATTCTAACAAATAGAACCCCAAAACCACGGGTTGGAGTGGAGAATATTGTCCCCATCAATGTTTGCATTATATTCTACAACAAAGAAACCTCAAGCACATGAGTAGATATATAGCTCCTTTGATCAAAGGAGCTTCCAACTTAGAGAAACCTAGTTGTGTAGTTCCACCAATCTGGGCCACATGCTAATGAAGTGGCAAGTGAACCCATGTTTCTCATAGAAATAGGATTGGCGCTTCGTTGACTTAGCCATATTAATAATGGAGGCAACCTTATCCATTCAAATGATACTAAGATGGCATTGGGCGGAGTCGTGAAGGTTTGGCATTGATAAAACATTCTTAAACCATAGCTTCACATTTCTAGAGGTTGGGAGGGAAGGAGGAAGCAACGACTTGCTTTGGAATTTGAAGGCACTAGACATTTGATAGGTGAAAACTGTTAAGAACCAAATACTGAATACAAAAGCACCACAACAGATATAGAAGAACAATATAGAAAAACACAACTTTATTATATCAAACCTTTGAGGTAGGGCAACACCATATAATAGATCCTATTATGGAAGGGATCCTCTCATGTTCACTTGCCTCTTCGAGGGGGCATCCTCCTATTGAGCTACTGCTCCAAATACAATACTTTTCTTCATGTCGCATTACATTGCTTGAACCCCTTTATATAGTGCTACCATCACCTAAGAACATTATAGAGGAGAAATCTTCTAGAAGTAGAACATTTTAAGAAGTCCTCTTACATTTATTATATTTAATCACCCATTTATTATATCTAACTACCATAGTGGGCCTTATTTAATAATA
>ML783072.1:593036-626657 GCA_009831015.1 Picea engelmannii
AGACCACAACCATTTTTTGTTGTTGGACATATAGTATTCATCATTGTTTCTAGTAGGAGAAAAGATTTTGGTTTATCATCGAGTTCTCACTTGTAAACCTTTTTTAATAAGTGTGTAATGCCTCTCTATGTTATGTTTGTGTTTTAATTGATATATTTTGATACCATTTTGTGAAGGATTATTTTTGAGAAACTGATTGAAAACCAAGTGAAAGTAGTTAGTATATTTCTATTTACTAGGGATAATTTCTTTGTTGGTTTTCCTTTTTATTTTTTGTTTTCATTTTTTTGAGATGCTTGTTAAAAGATAATTAATTTCAAGTAAATAAAAATTTGAAGGTGGTTTCTTCCTGGATATTCATCTTTAACTCTTTTATGAATGTTTCCTACAATATTGAATTTTCTAGCTCTTCTAGTTGACATTTTCAAGTGATGGAAATAAGACAAAATTGAGATATTTGAACAATGTTGAGTTCCTAAGAAATGATGAGAAAGAAAAGAGATAAAATAAGCATTCAAGAGCTTGAAACTTCAAGAAAAAATCTCAAGTAAGAAAACACCATAAATTTTGCTCTGCAAAATTTGAGCGTAATCTCCGAAGACACAAGCTACCAAATTTTAGAAGCATTCAAGACCTTGAAACTCGAAGAAGAAATCTTAGATGAGGAAACACCATAAATTTTGCTTTGCAATTTTAGTATAATGTTTAAAAACACACCATTGACTAGATTTTAGAAGAAATTCTTGCATGTAGAAGTTCCAGTTATGCTTGTAACTCATTTAAAAACGAGGTTCCCATTGAGCTAATCTATTGTGAAATGTTTTTAGAAAATGATAAAAAGCCAGGAGGATAATTGAAATGGCTAGTCATATACTTGATTTATGGTTACTTTTACCAATATTCATTCATTACTTTTTGAGATTAAAATTTTAAAAACTAGGGAGAAGAATCCACTATGAGTGCTTTCCCTTTTTAATGCTCCTTCCTCCAATAGGGAAGTTGCTTTGACAAGCAGGTTGACTTCTTTATTCCGCATTTTATAAGAAAGTGGCAAATTTATATGATTTCAAATTCCAAAGTTATAACTTTTAACCATGAAGAATGAATAATGTCGTGGAAAAGTGGCTTTCGTAGATTTAAATTTTTGTTGAAGGTATTTATAATGTAAGCCGAGTCTCTAAGATGTTTCTCAAGTAATAAAAAAGTGGCATTTTATTAATTAATGAATACGCCTAGATGCTAGGTCAACTAAACTAATCTAGTTCTCGGGAGATCAATTGGTGCAAACTTTTATATATATATATTTTAAAGTTATCTATTTATTTACTTATGTTTTATTTTTTTTAACTAAATTTTTTTTGGAAAGTTTACGTAGATCATAATATTTAAGGGATTTAAGTTCAAGATTAATAAATCCAATCATATACTTAATTTAGATCATAGATGTAGAATAAACTCAACAAAATATTGTAAACCTCTCGATAAACATATAAACATAGTATCTATAATTTGAGATTTGTCACATCCTTAAGAGTCATGCCCAAGTCTAATTTTGGCATCTCGTGGACGTGCGACATCGCGGCGGTTCTCATTTGGCAACTTGGTTCAACTTAGGATATTTCACCTTGACTACTCTTCACCTAGAGATTACCCATACTTTGTTCTAGACTACAGATGAGTCACATCGTTACTATGCAACTCAATTGTATACTTAGACATTTGTTAACATTCTTTAACACTTAGTCAATTTGGCACACAATAGAAACCATGCAAAACACAAGAGACAAAAATATAGTGTGGGTGGTGTTAACAGTGCCCGATACCCGACTTTGTTTATTATATTGCGAAAAAGAAACAAATATTTACAAGAGGGCGTTACTGTCCCAATTACATAGATGGACAGAGTCTCATGACTTTGCCTTATACATTAGAACTGTCCAGACTTTCCCTGTCACACCAAGACTTTCCCTGTTGCTCCTCCTTGCCTCAACCTGACGTGCGCCCCACTTGTGCACCTAGCCTTAGAGCTCCATGTCTCTTGCCTTCACCTTTTTCCTTGTCTTTCTTTAGTTGTGCGCCCTTGCTCTTATAGGGACTCCAAGGGTTACTTGTGCGAAACACCATGTCTTTTGGGTGTGTCTCGTCCCTTCGCGAATTGTCACACTCAACCAAGCCGTTGCACTCCTCTGCGGACCTAGTGTGCCCAAACAAGCCTATTCACCCATCAACCGCCGCGTCTCTTGGATCAACGCTCCCCATCCTTGGGCACGCCCCCCTTGCCTTGAGCTCTTCCTTGTGCCGATTGTTGTGACCCTCTATGGGTGTGCCAATGGGGTCGTCCAACCTCTCTGGTGTGCCCATGTTTCCAAAGGAAGATTTCTACTACTTGGGCGTGCTCCCAAGTTGCCCCGACCTTGCCCAAACACAACCCAAGTCTCTGTTGTCCGTCGCAAGGAAAGAAGGGTGTGTGCTCCCTTGGGCTCGCACGTCACCATCATGCCCCAAGGTGATCCTGTCCACACCCATAATACAAATTCTTGCTCAACTATTCACTTCCACCTTGTGCTCTTTGTCCTTTTTGTTGCCGAATCTGCCAAAGGAGCATGCACGCTTGGTGGGTATCTCGGAAGGCATTACATCCTCCCCCACTAAACTTGTTGCCGTCTCGACAATTTTTGTATCGCTTGTGATCCATACTAACCTCTGTCAAACTCCCGAATCATGTCATATTTCCATAAGGACTCATATCTCTCCCAACTATCCTCTTCATTGGGTTTGTCCTTCCAATGGATGAAGTACTCATGTACTCGACCTCTTCCCCATCCCAAGATGCGATGTGCCAAAATCTTCTCTACCTCCAACTCTGGCTTATCTGCAACCATGGTTGGTGTTCTAGATGGGTCAACTTGACTTGGGTCATCCGGGTCTCTTTGACATGACTTCAATTGGCTAACGTGGAAGACAGGGTGAATATGTTGCATGTGGAACGACAACTCCAATCTATAGGTGATGTTGTAAATATTCTCAAGAACTTTGAACGATCCCTCATACCCCTGTACAAGAGTTGGAGCCATCCCTTTAGGTGGTGGGATTTGATCTCTGCTTAGTTTGAGTAAGACCAACTCTCCTACTTGGAATTCTACATTGCACATGTTGTGATAAGGGCACTGCTTCATTCTGTTTGCTGTGTTAGCCAAGTGTGTGTGAGCTATCTCCAACCGATCCTGCCAACTCTTCATGAAACCCACGACTGATGGATTCGTCCCATAATAGCCCTATGTCACAAAATGAGGAGTTGTGGGTTGTCCGTTCGTCAAGTCAAATGAACTGTAGCTCGTCGCTAAACTCTTCTACAGGTTGTAGCTGAACTGAGCGACGTCCAACAAGTCCGACCAATTCATTTGATCCGCTTGTACATAGTGTTAACACATAAGATTGATCATGTAAAGGAGGATTTATGGTTTTCAGAGCCTACATTTAACCATATCTCCATGTATTATGTCATACCATCAACTAACAACCTCCTCGGAGTGTGCAAGCTATATTTGAGTTGGCGCTGCGAACTAGTTAAGGAAGAGAGTTGGAGGTTAGGCAGCTTGCAGGCATTTGAGTGAAAATTTGAAATTACCAGCATCAACCTCATAGCCATCAGGTACTCCATGAGTTTTTTTGTCTTGTTTTAATGCCATGAATGGTTTAGCTACTTGATTTTCCTTTGGTGTTGTGAACTAGCTCAGGCGCTACGAAATGCGTTACAAAAGTTCCTGTAGCAGTTTCTTTTATAGATTTGATCATAAATCCAAAACGGTGATGTGGGTTTCTCTGAATTTTTTTGTGTAGGAAGATGATACCCTTGTTGACTTGTTGACCAAATTTCAGCCTAACTCAGTTTGGAATTTGAGAGAAACAATTAAAACACCAGTGCACTACGAAATGTGCTGCAAATTCTCTGCTTTGCATAGTTGTTGGATATTCGCTTTGTTAAGAGGTTGCCACCTGTCAAGGAGGGTTCAAATGACTTCTCATGGATCAATTATATGTCAAGGGACACCTACACCTAAGTTTTAGCTCCATTAAAGACTTCATGCAGTGAGTTGGAAACAATTTATTAATGACTTCCAACAATTTCCTGAAAATTAATAGTTTGTTGGATTTTTGTCTCTGTGACTATTGCCACCTAGCTCCAAGGTCTAGAATCCAATGAAAGAGATGAGATTCGACCTCCTAAGGATATTTTGATGCTATTTTATATTTAAGAGACGAGAGAGCTCTTGGAGAGGGGTTGGATTCATGAGCCAAGAGAGACTAGAGAGAGTAGGAGAAAGAAGTTTCCCTATTTGTGTTTATTTGTAAGCCTTAGGGAATTTTATGATTGTAATCATTACTGTTATTGAAGACTCATGAGAGCTATGATTTTCAGATTGTAATTCTTGTGTTTTAAATATCTTTTTATTTGAATATATTGCAGATTTGAGGATCAAAGGTTGCCAATGATTTATGGATCCCTAAGCAACAAAGGATATGTTGTAATTTTGCCCATCAGTCATTGTTTTATTCAAGTATTTGTTGATTCATTAAATTGAGAGGATCTCTGTTTAGTGAACATTATATCTTATGTTTTCCTTCTTCATTCTTCCATCTATTGGCATATCATCTTGTTTTTTGTTGAGCAACTTTAGTGCCTTCGATGAGTAGAATGTTTATGACTCCATTGCCCATTGGTGTAGCCTACTGATATGTAGTTTGCTTCCCTCCCGCTTTCTTTCTCCATCTTGGTGATCCACCTATTCAAACCAGAACTTATCTTAAACTTTTTGAGGGATACAGAGCTTGCACTTTAGCAGTCAAAGTGTAACTTTCAGTGCTAACATTCTTGGCGCCATTGCTGGGGATGAAGTTGAAGATCTTCCTTGGGTTGTACGACAAAGATTACAACCTGTTCTAGATGGTGAACAAGGATTGGAGACAGAAAAGACTACATTTTTCACATGACGATTCCACTCCATGAAAAACTAAGATGTCAAAGGCTATGGAGGCTATCTTGGCAAGAAGATTTGCTCCTCTAAACTTTTCATCCATCTTTGGTTTTCCAAATCCAGTGCCTCATCTATCATAATGGGGAGATTTACTGCCTATTTTTAGAGAAGAAAATGATGATGATCATGTTCAACATCTCATTGATTTTTATTAATGCATGGAGCAGATGAACTTGCATCAGGTGGATGTCTTCCTGAAAATGTTTATGTTCTCCTTGAAGGATGATGCCAGAGACTGGTACTTTTCTCTCCCTGTTGCAAGCATAGCCACCTGGAGAGAATTACATGCTGTTAGGTACCTAACCCCTCACGTAGGTAGAATAATATATTTCCATGTAATAAAGGTCAATATTAATAAGGCCTAACAATAAGGAAGAGTAAGTCCAATGTAAGAATACCTAATAGAAGCTTCTGCTTCTAGAAGGATCTTCCTCTAGATGGTTCTTTTGATAGACATATTTAGTATAAATAAGAGTCGAGGGTATGAGAAATTTTGTCTTGGATATTACTGTAATAGAGCTCTGCTCTGCTGGAGGTTGCCCCCTCAAAGAGACAAGTGAATATTGTTCTCAGTAATATCAGTGATCAAAGTGCTCTTTCTGCCATTATTCTGGTATCATTTTGGTATTATTGTGGTGTTGTTCTGGTTATATTGTTGTTCATTTGCCATTTCTAGCTATTTTTTTTTTTTTTTTATCTGCATACTTTTTTTTTATCTGGAATATTACAAGTGGTATCAGAGCACCTTCTTCGGCAGAAAATTGTGGGTTATTTTTTTTCAGGGTAGAGACGTATTCTGACGTCTTTAAGCTACAAAGATATGTCATTACGCGCATAAACTTGCGGTCGGGGATTCATACACGCATGAAATACAAGTGGTACTTAAGCGCACATCTATTGGACACCCTTATAACACCTGTTGGTACCCCTTCGAGTGGTAGTGCATCAAACAACACCTGTATACAGATTGACCTAGATCCCCTGAATCCCTCCATAGATAAACCGATCGACCGCATGACTGCTATAGTGCCATCGAGAATAACACTTGGGAAGATATTCTCTAGTACCTGGGTAGTCGAGTAGTATGGCTAAGGGCACGATCTAGCCTTCTTAGTTGGTGCTCTGAGATATTGGGCCGAGTGATACTAATGGACCCCACATGTATATCAAAGAGCTATAACATAGGGCAAATCCTTGTCTATAGAACCCTTGAATACCTAACCCTTGGGATGGAAACAAAAACATAACAGACAAGATATATTGCAGCGCAACTGTGTCTCCTGCATTCGAGTTGAGAAATTACTACACATTTCTTTTTGTTAAGCATTTGGGCATTTCATCACTGCAATATTCTTCAGATCAGAGGAGTCTGGATCCTGTTGGCACCATTATTTGACACCTATTCCGTTGGATTTCTCTCTTCACCCTTATCGCAGTCATACCTATCATTTTTCAGCAATTTTTTTTTCTTGTGGACCCGACCTTCTTCCAACACCCTTATTTTGGCTTTACCCCATTGGATTCAACTCGTCGCCCTGATCGTTGTGATACACTTCACCTATAACCCATTTTTTGTGTGGTCCCACCCGCCCCTTTTTGTGTTCCCTCGTCATCATGGCCCATACTTGTAGCCAAGACTTGGAAGCTCGCTTCACTACCTTGCACTCTAATTTCATAGAAACCCAACAAGAAGTGAGACAACTCAGTGCCAATATTGCCACCATCAATCAAAATATGCATTCCTCCATCGCCACCTCAATCACGAAACTCAAACAAGAACTCAAACACGAACTCAAACAAGACATTACTACCAAACTTGAATCTATCACTACGATGATCTGTGCCAAGCTGCATATCCTTGCAGATCTTTCCTTATCTGACCCAACTTTGCATATCGAAGGTGAAACTTCCTCTCATTCCAAGAATTTTCAGCCCCATCACTTTCACCGTGACCTACGCCTTTCGCGTGTGGATGTGACCAAATTTGATGGATCAGATCCCATTGGCTGGGTAACTCAAATGGAACATTATTTCTCTTTGTATGGAATTACAGATGAGTTGGCCAAACTCCGGTATGGTGTTCTCCATCTAGATCAAGAACGTTGGCAATGGAGAAAAAATGCCTGCCAAGGGTATGTGGCTTGGACACACTTTGTAGAAGAGCTTTATGAACACTTTGACACTGATACCAACCATTTAGGCCGTTTGACAAAGTTGAAACAATTTGGCACAGTGGAAGACTTTATAGCTTCTTTTGAGTGATTGTATTTTCGTACAGAGGGCACGTCTTATGCTTTTTTCCGAGAATGTTTTATCAGTGGCCTCAAGGATGAGATTCTTTCTCATGTCCTCATGGCTTGGCCTCAGAGTTGGGTGGATGTTACTAAAAGAGTTAAGGAAGCACAACAAGTTGTCTCTTCTCAAGATAGAAAAGCCTCCTTTATTCCTCGCACTAAACCATTAACTCCCACTCCTCCTTCTACTCCACTAAAGATCCATAAATTGACTAGGGATGAAATGGATGAACGCCAACTCAAATGCATTTGTTATAATTGTGATGACAAATATTTTTCGGGACACAAGTGTAAGGAACAAAATATTTTTATGGCCATCTCATAGGATGTTTCGGAAGAGGATGTTGAGGCTCCCCTTGTGTCAGTCTCCCCTGAACCCACTGACATAATCCCTCCTTCAGACCCTCCTGAAGTAGAATCAGTCATTTCCCTAAATTCTCTCACTGGATTCTCTGCTCCCCAAACCCTCAATCTAATTGGTTACATCAAGCATAGGAAGGTCATCATTCTTGTTGATAGTGGAAGCACCCATAATTTTATTCATCGTCGCATTTCCCAAGAAACTAATTGCTATACCCGCGCAGTCAATAATTTTCAAATCATGATTTCCAATGGCTAGTCCATGAAATATGGAGGGTGTTGTGAAAATGTGCCTCTCCAAATTGGTGAATATCACCTGGAATCTCTTATGTTTTCTATAGACATGGGCGGTTGTAATATTGTGTTGGGTGGAGAATGGCTAAGGACTTTGGGTCTCATTCTCATGAATTTTAAGGAATTAACCATGTAATTCGACTAGGAGGGCCAACAATATAAGTTACAAGGCATCACCATTGGTTCCCCGGAGATCATTAGTTCCCATTGCATGGAAAAGCTGCTCAAAAAAGGTCATTCTGGCATTATTGCCCAACTCCATGCCATATAAGCAACTGCGACACCCTCCGTGCCGCAAAACCTTCAATCCATCCTCTCTAAACATCAAGTGGTTTTCTTCACTCCCTAGGGACTTCCTCCTTCCCATGGTGTTCATGATCATTCCATTCCCCTTGTCCTAGGAAACCTTCCTCCCAATATCCGTCCCTATTGTCACCCCTTTTCCCAAAAAAATAAAATTGAGAAAATTGTTCAAGACCTGCTCAACGTAGGTGTTCTCCGCCCTAGTACGAGCCCCTACTCTTCACCCGTGGTCATGGTATTTAAGAAAGAAGGTTCTTGGTGCATGTGTTCTGACTTCCACACCCTCAACAAACTCACCATTAAAGACAAATTTCCCATTCCTGTCATTTATGACCTCTTGGATGAATTGAGTGGCGCCCAATTCTTTACTAAACTTGATCTTCGTTCTGGCTACCGCCAGATCCATATGAAAGAGGAAGAAATTCCTAAGACTGCATTTAGAACTCATGAGGGCCACTATGATTTTTTGGTCATGCCCTTTGGCTTGTGTAATGCTCCCCCCACTTTCCAAAGCCTCATGAATCATGTCTTCCATCATTTTTTCGTCATTTTGTCTTAGTTTTCTTTGATGATATCCTCATCTATAGTAAAACTTGGACAACCCATCTTGCTCATGTGGATCGAGTTCTCCATCTACTCTCTCAACACCAAATTTTTCTCAAACAATCTAAATGTTCTTTTGGTGCCTCAGAAGTCGAGTATTTGGATCATCTTGTTGGCAAGGCCGAAGTGAGGGTGGATCCTAAAAATATTGAAGCTATGCAAGATTGGCCTCACCCAAAGAATCTCAAGAGCTTGCGTGGATTTTTGGGTTTAACAGGTTATTATCGCAAGTTTGTTAAGAATTATGGAAATATTGCAGCACCTCTCACTGCACTCCTTAAAAAGAATTCTTTCACTTGGACTCTAGCAGCTGCTCAAGATTTTCAAACCTTGAAGATGGCCATATGCACCACTCTAGTCCTGGCCCTTCCTGATTTTACAAAGACTTTTGTCCTGGAATGTGATTCTTCAGGGAAAGGAATTGGCACTGTCCTTATGCAAGAGGGTCGACCTTTTGCCTTTACCAACAAACAACTGTCAGAGCGCAATTTGGGCAAATCAATCTATGAAAAGAAAATTTTGGCTATTCTACATGCCGTGGATCTTTGGCGCCCTTATCTATTGGGGCAACGCTTCCAAATTAAGATAGATCATCAAAGCCTCAAGTATTTTCTGGAACAACTCCCCAGAGCAACAAAAATGGGTGACTAATCTCTTAGGATATGATTATGAGATCATTTAAAATAAAGACAAAGACAATGTGGTTGCTGATGCACATTCAAGAAAATATGAAGATGAAGGGTCCCTTTTCTCTCTTTCCTTCATTGTACCAAATTGGCTCCAAGCTGTTCGCCAAGAATGCCTACACGATTCCAAAAGTTTGCATCTGATACAACAATTGCAGTCCAATTCTCCAGTTTTCCCAGGGTACTCTTGGATCAATGATGAGCTTCGATACAAAGGCCATTTGTATTTAAGTTAACAGTCAAAACTTAAATCCACTGTACTTTCTGAGCTTCATGCTACACCCACAACTGGGCACTCTGGGTTTACCAAAACCTATGACAGGGTCAAACGTTCTTTTTTCTGGGATGGTATGAAACATGACGTTCATAATTTTGTGGCTGAATGTGATGTGTGTCAATGCAACAAGGGCGAAACAATGAAATCTCCTGGCACACTACAACCGCTTTCGATTCCACCTGCTATTTGAAGGAATATCCCTATGGATTTTATTGTAGGATTACCTAAATTGCGGAATAAATCAGTCATCATGGTGGTAGTTGACCATCTTTCCAAGTATTCGCATTTCCGTGCTCTTCAACACTCATTTACAACAACCATTGTCGCTCAAATTTTCATGGATCAGGTCTTCAAGCTTCATGGCATGTCACACTCTATTGTCTCTGGTCATGACCCAAATTTCACCAAATTTTTTTGGCAAGAACTGTTCAAGCTACAAGGCACCCAATTGCATCTCAACACAACTTATGATCCCCAAATTGATGGTCAAGTTGAAATTGCCAACAAGTGTTTGGAAACATATTTGAGGTGTTTTGCATCGGAAAGGAAAAATCAGTGGGCTCAATGGTTACCACTAGATGAATGGTGGTACGACACTTTGTACCATGCAACTACCTCCATGAATCCTTTTGAAGCGGTATATGGACAAAATCCACCGCCAGTTCTCTCATATTTTCTAGGTGTCTCGAAGGTCCAGGCGGTTGACCAAACTCTTACAGTTCGAGAGGCTATTCTTCGTACCCTGAAAGAGAATTTGATCATGGACCAGAATCACATGAAGCAATAAGTAGATCAAGGTCACTTTGAACGTCAATTTGCAGAAGGAGATCAGGTGTTTTTTCGACTGCAACCCTACAAGCAAAATCCCCTCAAGGCTCACCATTGTCAGAAACTGGTGCCCAAATTTATGGTCCTTATACTATTCTCAAGTGTGTGGGACAGGTGGCCTATCGATTATCTTTGCCCAATCATTCTAATCTCCATCCTATTTTTCATGTTTCCTGCTTAAAGAAGGCGATTGGAACTAAGTGCCAAACTCAAACCAACCTTCCCGAGTTGGACGAAGAAGGCTCCATTTGGCTACAATCACATGAAGTTTTGGATCGGTGTGAGCGTCGTCTGCGTCAACGAACCATCAAGGAAGTGTTAATCCAGTGGAAAGATACAAATTCAACAGATGCCACTTGGGAACCAACTACCATTCTGCAACAATTTCCCCATCTCAAGCCTTGAAGACAAGGCTATTTTTAAGGGGGAGGACATGTTAGGGACGCAACCCCTCACGTAGGTAGAATAATATATTTCCATGTAATAAAGGTCAATATTAATAAGACCTAGCAATAAGGAAGAATAAATCCAATGTAAGAAGACTTAATAGAAGCTTCCGATTCTAGAAGGATATCCTCTAGATGGTTCTTTTGATAGACATATTTAGTATAAATAGGAGTTGAGGGTATGAGAACTTTTGTCTTGGATATTATTGTAATAGAGATCTACTCTGTTGGAGGTTTCCCCCTCGAAGAGGCAAGTGAACATTGCTCTCACTAATCAAAGTGATCTTTCTTCCACTATTTTGGTATCATTGTGGTATTATTCTGGTGTTGTTTTGGTTATATTGTTGTTCATTTTCCATTTCTAGCGATTTATTTATGTTCTGCATACTTTTTTATAGCTGGAATATTACACATGCCGCTTTCAATTTGCATTGTAAAAAGGTATTACTCCTCTGAGTTTATTTTTCATGATTGTTGTGAGGTATATGAAAAAATTGTTCAAGTTGCATTAAGTTGCTCTCTTGATTGTGAAGTTGAAGAAGATAACCTAGTCAAGGAAATCAGTGAAGGATAAATTTTTTCTTCTTCTTGTTCCTCTGTACTGGATGCATATTTAAATGATAGTTCTGATCATAAAAATATAGTAGACATTTATCCTGACTATGAAGCCGAGATAAATGATAAGTTAGTTAAAAAAACTAGGGAAGTTTCCTCTTTGTTTCTTCCTAGCTTTTCAGAATTGAAGGTAGATTTTGTTTGCTACTCTTATGAAGAAAATGCAGAGGATATTTTTGTTATTGAAGCCGATGTCTTTAGCAACCCTTCTTATGATGAAGAATTTGTTTCAAATACTAACCACGAGCAACCCTGTTTTGATAAAAACCATGTGTATGAGCAACATACTGTTCTTACAGTACATGCAGAAATGATTAGCAGTCAGCCCACAGGTGGTTATGAAGATGAGGAGAAACCATTGAACCAACAAATTCTTTCATCAGTCCTTTATCCACCTATACATGCTGAGAACATCAAACAACATGTGAGCAATTATGAAATAAAGGAGGTAACTTTTTACCAGTTTAGTATGCCTTGCCAATAGTTTCATGACTCTGTCAATGGATACATGGAGTTGCACTTTTCAGATGCTTTGGAGCCTGCAAATTTTATCATTTTGTCATCATTTGGAGGTTATATGTAATATTCCAGATATAAAAGTATGAAAAACAGAAATAAATAGCTAGAAATGGAAGATGAACAACAATATAGCCAAAATAACACCACAATAATACCAGAATGATGCCATAATAATACCAGAAAGAACAATTTGATTACTGAGAGCAATGTTCACTTGCCTCTTCGAGAGGGAAACCTCCAGTTGAGTACAACTATGCTACAATAATATCCAAGACAAAACTTCTCATACCCTCGACTCATATTTATACTAAATATGTCTATCAAAAGAACAATCTAGAGGAAGATCCTTCTAGAAGCGAAAGCTTCTATTAGGTCTTCTTACATTGGACTTATTCTTCCTTATTGCTCGGCCTTATTAATATTGAATTTTATTACATAGAAATATATTATTCTACCTATGTGAGGGGTTAGGTCCCTAACATGTCATCTCCCTTAAAAACAACCTTGTCCTCAAGGCTTGAGATGAGGAAATTGTTGCAGAATAGTAGCTGGTTCCCAAGTGGCATCTGCTGGAGTTGTATCTTTCCACTGGACTAACACTTCCTTGATGGTTCCCTGACGTTGACAATGCTCACGTTGGTCCAAAACTGCTTGTGGTTGTAGCCAAATAAAACCTTCTTCATCCAACTCAGGAAGGTTTGTTTGAGTTTGGCACTTAGTTCCAATCACCTTATTTAAGCATGAAACATGAAAAACAAGATGGAGCTTAGAATGATTGGGAAAAGGTAACTGATAGGCCACATGTCCCACACGATTGAGAACAGTATAAGGGCCATAAAATTTGGGTGCTAGTTTCTGACAATGGTCATCCTTAAGGGAATTTTGCTTGCAAGGTTGCAATCGAAGAAACACCTGATCCCCTTCTCCAAATTGATGTTCAGAGCGACCTTGATTTGCTTGTTGCTTCATGCAATTTTGGGCCATGACCAAATTCTCTTTGAGGGTACGAGGAATAGCCTCTCAAACTGCAAGCGTTTGGTCAACTGCCTGGACCTTTGAGATACCTGGAAAATATGAGAGAAACGAAGGTGGCTTTTGTCCATAGACTACTTCAAAAGGAGTCATGCGGGTAGCTGTATGGTAAGAAGTGTTGTACCACCATTCAACTAGTGGTAACCATTGAGCCCATTGATTTTGTCTTTTCGATGAAAAACACCTCAAATATGTTTCCAAACAATTGTTGACCACTTTAGTTTGACCATCAATCTGGGGATCATAAGCTGTGCTGAGATGCAATTGGGTGCCTTGGAGATTGAACAATTCTTGCCAAAAATTGTTGGTGAAAGTTGGGTCATGATCAGAAGCAATAGAATGCAACATGCCATGAATCTTGAAGATCTGATCCATGAAAATTTGAGCCACAATGGATGTTGTAAATGGGTTTTGAAGAGCACATAAATGAGCATACTTGGAAAGACGATCAACTACCACCATGATGACTGATTTATTTCCCGATTTAGGTAAGCCTACAATAAAATCCATAGAGATATTCCTCCAAATAGAAGGTGGAATCATAAGCGGTTGTAGTGTGCCAAGAGATTTGACTGTTTCGCCCTTGTTGCGTTGACACACATCACATTAAGCCACAACATTATGAACGTCATATTTCATACCATCCCATAAAAAAGAACGTTTGACCCGGTCATAGGTTTTGGTAAACTCTGAATGCCTAGCTGTGAGTGTAGCATGAAGCTCAGAAAGTACCGTGGATTTAAGTTTTGAATGTGTACTTAAATACAAATGACCTTTGTATCGAAGCTCATCATTGAGCCAAGAGAACCCTGGGGAGACTGGAGAATTGGACTGCAATTGTTGTATCAGATGTGAACTTTTGGGATCTTGTAGCCATTCCCGACGAACAACTTGGATACAATCTGGTACAATGAAGGAGAGAGAAAAAATGGACCCTTCATATTCATATTTTCTGGAAAGTGCATCAACAACCACATTGTCTTTTCCTTTTTTGTAAATGATCTCATAATCATATCCAAAGTTTAGTCACCCATTTTTATTGCTCGGGGGAGGAAAGATGTTGTTCCAGAAAATACTTGAGACTTTGATGATCTGTCTTAATTTGGAAACATTTCCCCAATACATACGAGCGCCAAAGATACACAACATGAAAAACAACCAATATTTCCTTTTCATAGATTGATTTGCCCAAATTTCACTTTGACAATTGTTTGTTGGTAAAGGCCAAAGGCTGACACTCTTGCATAAGGACGACTCTAATTCCTTTCCCAGAAGCATCACATTCCATGACAAATGTCTTTGTGAAAACAGGAAGGGCCAGAACTAGAGTGGTGCACATGGCCATCTTCAAGGTTTGAAAATCCCGAGCAGCTGCTGGAGTCCAAGTGAAAGAATTATTTTTAAGGAGAGCAGTGAGAGGTGCCAAAATATTTCCATAATTCTTAACAAACTTGCGATAATAACCTATTAAACCCAGAAATCCATGCAAGCTTTTGAGAGTCTTTGGGTGAGGCCAATCTTGCATAGATTCAATATTTTTAGGATCCACCCTGACACCGACCTTGCCAACAAGATGACCCAAGTAATTGACTTCCGAGGTGCCAAAAACACATTTAGATTGTTTGAGGAAAAGTTGGTGCTGCGAGAGTAGATGGAGAATTTGATCCACATGGGAAAGATGAGATTGCCAAGATTTACTATAGATGAGAATATCATCAAAGAAAACTAGAAAAAATGACGAAGAAAAGGATGAAATACATGATTCATGAGGCTTTGGAAGGTGGAGGGGGAATTACATAGGCCAAAGGGCATGACCAAAAACTGATAGTGACCCTCACAAGTTCGAAAGGCAGTCTTGGGTATGTCAGCTTCTTGCATACGTATCTGGTGGTAGCCAGAACACAGATCCAGTTTAGTGAAGTACTGAGCACCACTCAACTCATCCAAGAGATCATCAATGACAGGAATGGGGAACTTGTCCTTGATGGTGAGCTTATTGAGGGCACTAAATTCAGGACACATGTGCCAAGTACCTTCTTTCTTAAGTACCATGACCATAGGGGAAGAATAAGGGATGGTACTGGGGCGGATAACACCTGCTTGGAGCAATTCCTGCACTATTTTCTCCATTTCATTCTTTTGGGCAAAGGGGTGGCGATAAGGGCGAACATTGGGAGGAATACTACCAGGAACAAGGGGAATGGAATGATCATGAACACCATGAGAAGGAGGAAGGCCTCGAGGGTTGGAAAAAACAACTTGATGTTTGGTAATGATAGCTTGGAGTTCAAGATGCACAGAGGGTGTCTCAACGACGTGAATAGAATGGAGTTGAGCAATGATCCCGGAGTGGCCTTTATTGAGGGTCTTTTCCATACGATGGGAACTAATGATATAAGGAGAACCAGCTGTGAGACCTTGGAATTGATACATTTGTCCTTCCTGTTGGAATTGCATGGTTAATTCCGTAAAATCCATAAGAATGGGACCCAAAGTGCGTAACCATTCAACACCTAACACACTGTCACAACCGTCCATGTCAATGGAAAACATATGAGATTTCAGTTGGTAATGTCCAATTTGAAGACAAACATTTTCACACCGCCCACCACATTTCATGGACTCACCATTGGCTATCATGATTTTAAAATTATTGACAACACGAATATAACAATTGGTTTCCTGGGCAATGCGATGATGAGTAAAATTGTGGGTGCTACCACTGTCAACAAGGATGATGACCTTCATGTGATTAATGTAGCCAATGAGATTGAGTGTTTGGGGGGCTGAGAAGCCAGTGAGGTCATGCAAGGAAATAAGTGGGTCAACTTCAGGTGGGTCATCAAGCTCTTGGGTGGCATCGAGAAGGGAGGGTTCTTCAACAAGGGGAACTGTCACATCCTCTTCAAGAACATATTCTAATATGGCCATAAATAGTTTTTATTCCTTACACTTGTGCCCCAAAAAATATTTTTCATCACAATTATAAGAAAGACCCTTTAATTGGCGTTCATCCATTTCAGCTTGAGTTAGTTTTTGGACCTTGAGGGGAGTAACATGAGGGTTAGGATTAGTGGGTTGAGGGCGAGGAACAAAAGGGGGTTTTTTGTTATGGGAAAAAACAACTTGTTGGGCCTCTTTAGCACATTGAGTAGCTTCCAACCAAGTAGGAGGGCGGGTCATGAGAACCTGGGATCGGATTTCATCCTTGAGACCACTGATAAAGCATTCATGAAAGCACGCATCTGACATGCCCTCTGTTCGAAAGACCAAATGCTCAAAAGAAGTGATGAAGTCTTCCACTATGCCCGACTGTTTCAACTTGGTCAAATGACCTAGATAGTGGGTATTAGTATCAAAGCGGGCATAGAGCTCAACAAAAAACTGGGTCAAGGCAATATATCCCTGACGTGAATTTTTTCGCCATTGCCACCATTGCCACCATTGCCAGCATTTAGGATCTAGATAGAGGACAACATAGTGAATTTTGGCCAACTCGTCAATAATACCATGCAGAGAAAAATAATGCTCCATTTGGGTGACCCAACCTATAGGATCAGAGCCATCAAATTTATTGACCTCTACGAGGGAAAGACAGGGTTCATGATGAAAGGAGTTGGAGTGAAAATGCGGACACTGAGAGGAATCAACAACATCGAGTTGTGTTGATGAAGAAGGAACCATAGGGTGGTTCAAAAATTGATTGACAACAGTCTGGAGGAAGGCCAATTGGGTTGTGAGGTTGGCTTCCAAGGTGTCAATGCGGGAATTGGTGGAATCCATATGAGATGTGAGATGGTCGAAGGAGACATGGGCTTGATTGATGGAAGTTTGGAGATCTTGGTTGCGAGTGGTGTCCATTTGGAGAGGGGAATTGCAGGTACGGAAAAAATGGGTGGGTGGGACCACAAAAATAGGACTTAGAAGTGATAGGTACGACAACGATCAATGCTTAAAGGGAAATATAATGGGATAGGTGGAAAAATAGGGAAATTGGGAAGGGGTCGGGACCACTGAAACAAAAAGGATTAAAAATGAAGGGTATGAATGTGATTAGGGAAAAAAGGGGAAGCCAATGGAATAGGTCCCAAATAAGTGTGCCAACGGGACCACTATAATTTTTTATTTTATTTTTGCGGAGTTATAATCTGGCTTGAATAATATTGCAGTGACGAAATTCCCAAATGCTTAACATGAATAAATGTGTAGTAATTTTGCAGCCAGAATGCAAAAGACAATGTAGCACGACAATAGATCTTGTTGGTTCTATTTCTGTTTCCTTCCCAAGGGTTAGGGTATTCAAGGGTTATACAGACTATGGTTTTCCTTGTGCTATATCTCTCTGATATATGTGCGGGGCCCAACAGTAGTACTCGACCCAATATCTCATGGCACCAACTAAGGAGGCTAAACCGTACCCTTAGCCGTACCACTCGACTACTCAGGTACTAGAGAGTATCTTCCAGAGTGTTGTTCTCGGTGACACTATAGCAGTCAAATGACCGATCGATTTATCTACAGAGGGCTTTAGGAGATCTAGGCCGATCCGTATACAGGTGTTGTCTGATGTGCTACCACTCGAAGGGGTACCAACAAGGGTTACAAGGATGGCCAACAAATGTTCACTTAAGTATAACTTGTATTTCCCGCGTGTATGAATCCCTGAACACGGGTTTATGCGCATAACGACATATCTCTGTAGCTTAAAGACGCCGGAATACATCTCTACCCTGAAAAAATAATTTAACCCACAATGTTTTGCTGGGGAAGGTGCTCTGATACCACTTGTAATATTCCAGATATAAAAAGTATGTAGAACAAAAATAAATAGCTAGAAACGGCAGATGAACAACAATATAACCATAATAACACCACAATAATACCAAAATGATGCTAGAATAATACCAGAAAGAACACTTTGATTACCGAGAGCAATGTTCACTTGCCTCTTCGAGGGGGCAACCTCCAGTTGAGCAGAGATCTGTTACAATAATATCCAAGACAAAACTTCTAATACCCTCGACTCCTATTTATACTAAATATGTCTATCAAAAGAACAATCTATAGGAAGATCCTTCTAGAAGCGGAAGCTTCTATTAGGTCTTCTTACATTGGACTTATTCTTCCTTATTGCTAGGCCTTATTAATATTGAACTTTATTACATAGAAACATATTATTCTACCTACGTGAGGGGTTATGTCCCTAAAATTATATTGGTGATCCTAATAATGTATTTAGTTAGCTGTCACACTTTTCTTTCTTCTTATGGATCATTTGTAGTGAAGAGAAGATTTCTGTTACCAAACAATTTGAGTGGCTATGGTGGAAGTTTGTTTTCAACTAAACAAATTGTAAAAGTCAGTTAGAGTAGGGTCATGTATATAAATAAGCTCATGTTCAATCATTTCAATTTTCAGTTTTCTTTAGGTATTTAAATAAGATTCCACCAACCCAATGGATAAGGCACTGGAACTGCATGATTCTTGGAGCCTCACAGGGAGGTCTCCATCCCTTGTGTAGCCAGATGTTAACACATAAGATTGATCATGTAAATGAGGATTTATGGTTTTCAGAGCCTACATTTAACCACATCTCCATGTGTTATGTCATACCATCAACTAACAACCTCCTTGGAGTGTGCAAGCTATATTTGAGTTGGAACTGCGAACTAGTTAATGAAGAGGGTTGGAGGTTAGACAACTTGTAGGCATCTGAGTGAAAATCTGAAATTACCACCATCAACCTCATATCCATCAGGTACTCCATGATATTTTTTGTCTTGTTTGGAGGTAAGGAATGATTTGGCTACTTGATTTTCCTTTGGCACTGTGAACTGGCTCAAGGACTGTGAATTGAGACAGGCACTACGAAATGCGCTACAGAATTTCCTGTAGCAGCTTCTTTTACAGATTTGATCATAAATCCAAAACGGTGATGTGGGTTTCTCTGAAATGTTTTGTGGAGGAAGATGATATCCTTGTTGACTTGCTGACAAAATTTTAGCCTGACCCAGTGTTAGCGTCGGAAGTCACTCCTGGATTTCTTGCAGGAACAGAGCCTGACGCCCATCAGTTTATGTCACGATTTGTTCTAATGGGGTGATCAAATGGAGGTTAAATCAAAATGATGTGGTTCTAACTTCGAAACTAGGCTAGGCATGCATGGGCAAGTGAGGTCTTAGATAACTTCAGACAGTGAGTCGTAGTAAGGGTGAGTAGGGGGAAGACTTGTATCAGAGAGATGCTAAGGTCTGTAGTAAACATCAGGTTCCTAACAGACTGTAGAGGAGAGCATCTAAACACAAGATCTTCTTACATTCAAACGCAGAAAGCCAAATAAAACAATAACGCCATAATAAATCCTTTATCATAACATAATTGCCATAATTCGTTCGAATCAGTGGACGACGAACTCTCTTAGCATAAGATGAAAACCAGATGGAGTGAGAAGACTGTCTGTTATGGAACAAGAAATATTACATACCAATACATAACCAGAGAACTAGAGTCTGTGCTAAAACTTTACAATTGGGAGCTCTGCTCAACCATCGATCCTTACAAAAATGGCGAAAATGCCTACATATTCTAAAAAACAAACAAAGCAGCAAAAACAAGACACTGCATTAAAAACATCGCGTCTGCATGTCTTCTGACAGTCTGCGCATGCAGACTCTGGCCGATCGTGCACCCAAGACTTGGTGTCCCTTCGGCCAAATTCGGACGGCTATTCTTTGTCATACGCCACCTTAATTGCGCATGGCTCCTGCAAGGGAAGTAGCTGAGCCATTAAGAGCCGAGCTAGCGTGTGCAGACCTCCTTGGTGAGTCGAGGACTCGGCGTGGCTTCCATGAATAGAACCAGTACAGAGGACCTTCTCGGGTAGACTTTCAGCCAGAACATCCATACTTTGCAATTAATGAGTGAGGCAAGGTTCCAAACACCCTCTCTCTTCTTCATTCATACCCAGCAGGTACCGGGATTTAGATCACGTCAAATCGACGTTTGGAGAACACAGTGCCCCCTCCCTTTGAAACTCAATTCAGCGCTTTTGGCCTCCCTTTTGTACAAAACGATAAATGCTAGCGCCCATCCTCCAGGCCTGCTCCTTGTGACCAGACACCGGAACCAAGGGCCCGATTCTGGGCGCTTTCGACACTTCAGGATTCGAGGTTTCGAGAGGTGAAATGACGAAGAGTKCTTACTCCTCRAATTCTCGAGTGCCGACATGGCACGGATGTGCGCCGCGTGTCCTTAAGATAAATGACTGAGGTAGCATCCGCTATTTAAAAGGGGGCCCACTTCATCCACAGGCTCGATTGACGTGACCTGGTGCTAAGATCGTGAGCTCGWCTCCAAAGGTGCTTATCGACGTTTYGGGGTTCGGGGTTTCGGGATGTGAGATGATGAGGGAATTTCACCCTTTGAACTCCCGACTGCCGATATGCTGACTAGATCTCGCACTATGTGTCGCGGGATCRGACGACCCAGATTCAGTCTCAACATAAAGCCACTTTCTTTGACGTTATACATCGGTCAACTTACTAGTCCCGATATTCCGATGACCGTTGATCTGCTCTTTCGGATGGATCCGGGCTGCTGACGTCGTAATTCCACTTGCCCGCTTGATTGGAAGCCTCAAAACGAGATTTTTTCCATGCTGCGCTCATGCGCTTCTCGTGCGACTTGCAGACCCGGATACTTTTGCGCCTAGAACAAGAAATGTCGCTAACACCCAATTTGGCATTTGAGAGAAACAATTAAAACACCAGTGGACTACAAAATGTGTTGCAAATTCTCTATTTTGCATGGTTGTTGGATATTCACCTTGTTGGGAGGTTGCCACCAGTGAAGGAGGGTTAAAGCGACTTCTCATGGATCAGTTAGATGTCAAGGGACATCTGCACCTAATTTTTAGCTCCATTAAATACCTCATGTGGTGAGTTGGAAACAATTTATTAATGACTTCCAACAATTTCCTGAAAATTAACAGTTTGTTGGATTTTTGTCTCTTTGAGTATTTCCAACTAGCTCCAAGGCCTAGAATCCAATGAGAGAGATGAGATTCAACCTCCTAAGGATATTTTGATTCTATTTTCTATTTAAGAGAGGAGGGAGCTCTTAAAGAGGGGTTGGATTCATGATCCAAGAGAGGCTAGAGAGAGTAGGAGCAAGAAGTTTCCCTATGTGTGCTCATTTGTAAGCTTGAGGGCATTTTATGATTGTAATCATTACTGTTATTGAAGACTCATGAGAGGTGTGATTTTCATATTGTAATTCTTGTGTTTTATATATCTTCTTATTTGAATATATTGCAGATTTGAGGATGAAAGGCTACCAATGATTTATGGATCCCTAAGAAATAGAGGGTCTGTTGTAATGTTTCCCATCAGTCATTGTTTTGTTCAAGTATTTGTTGATTTATTAAACTGAGAGGATATTTGTTTAGTGAACATTCTATCTTATGTTTTCCTTCTTCATTCTTCCATCTATCAACATATAATCTTGTTTTCTGTTGAGAAACTTTAGTGCCTTCGATGAGTAGAATGTTTATGACTCCATTGCCGATTGGTGTAGCCTATGGATCTGCAGTTTGTTGCCCTCTCACTTTCTTTCTCCATCTTGTTGATCCACCTATTCAAACCAAAACTTATCTTAAAATTTTTGACGGGTACTGAGCTTGCACTTTAGCAGTCAAAGTGTAACTTTTAGTGCTAACACATAGTGCCATAAGTAGTCCTCCAAACGTGCGTTGATTTGTTCGGTCTGCCCATCGATCTGCGGATGGTAGGATGAACTCTTCGACAACTTCGTCCCCAAAATCTTGAACAATGATGTGCAAAACTTACTCATGAACCTTGCATCCCTATGTGACACAATGTTCAGAAGAAGACCTCAATACTTCACTAGGTGCTTGAAAAGCAACTTCACAACTTCTTTCGTGCTGCAAGGAATCTTCATCGCAATGAAGACAACATACTTGGAGAATCGATCCACCGCGACCAAAATGCCATTGTATCCCTGCACCATCAGAAGTTATGTGATGAAGTCCATTGAGACATTCATCCACGATCTCTTTGGAATCGTTAAAGGTTGCAATAGCCCTGCTCTCACTCTGGTGTCTGTCTTATCCTACTAACATATAAGGAAAGTGAAAACGTACTCCTCCACATCCTGCTTCATCCATTCCCAAAAGTATCCCTTCTCCAACAACACCACTATTCTACGATGTCCTAGGAGGCTAGCCCAAGGCGAGTCATGACATTCCTTCACGAGTTCCCTCCCAAGGTTGGACGACTTAGGGACATAGAATTTCTCCCCAAAGACCAACAATTCATCCCGTAAATAAAACTTTCACATTTTTTCCTTCTTCACCTGCTTCATGATGTTCTTCACAGCGTGATCATGCTCTAACCCTTCCATGATCCTTTCTTGTAACTCTTTCAAGACACGAATTTGACTGCCCCTTGATGTAGGTAACTCGTCCTCCTCTAGGACAACAAGTTGTGCCTTTTTTCTCAAGGTATTCACGACAATGTTTAGCTTGCCAGACCTATACTCAATGGTGATGTGAAATTCTGTGAGGAAGTCTTGCCTGCTTGGATGGAAACTTCGACTATGTCGTGAAGTAATTTTTTGTAATGTTTTTTGTCTTCATGACAAACAACTTTCCCAACAAGTAGTGTCGCCAAGTCTACAAACAAGTACCATTGTAGTTATCTCCTTCTCATGAATGAGGTATCTCCATTCGTGATCTTGGAGCTGCCTGGTCTCAAAGAAAATCATATGTCCCTCATGCGTCAAAACCCCTACAATGGAAAATTCAGATGCATTCATCTGCACTTCAAATGATTACTCAAAGTCTGAAAACTTCAACATGAGAGTGGTGACAATTTTGTATTTTAGCTCTTCAAATGCAGACTTGCTCCTCTCTATCCAGTTCCATGCTTTCTCCTTTTTCAAAAAGTCAGTCAATGGTCCAAAAATCTTGGAGTAGCCCTCTACGAACTCACGATAGTAGTTGGCTAGTCCAAGGAAGACTCTCATGTCATGAACTATCCGTGGCTCTTCCCAATATTTGCTTGCCTTGACCTTCACAGGGTTCATGTGAATGCATCCTTGGCCAATCCAATGCCCCAAGAACGATATCTCTTTCTACCCAAAAACACACTTGGAATTCTTCAAGAACAACTGATTCTGTCACAGTGCCTCAAAGACCTTTGCCAAATGTTTCTTGTGCTCCTCCATACTTTAGCTATACACTACAATGTCATCTATATACACCCCAACGAACTTGTCCGAAAATGGTCGGAACACATCATTCATCAATGTGAAAAAGTTTGCAGGGGCGTTGCACAACCCAAAAGACATCACTAGGAACTCATAGCTCCCATACCTCGTCAACATGGCCATCTTCAATTCATCTCAAAAAGAAATCCACAACCTGATAATGCCCATGTCCACAAGTCAAGCTTTGAAAAGACTTTGGCCTTGGCCAAATTGTCAAGGGAATCTGTAATGGCCCTCTCCTTCAGGCCCTCAGAATTTAATGTAAATTTCTGAGTTTTGTTTCAATGGTAAGTTTTTGTTTTGAATTGTAACTTTTGAATATAAGAAAGGACTTAGGAAAAAAAATGATTCTGCTACAATAAAACAAACTAGATTCTACTAGAATAAAACTTGTTCTATTCAAATTTCTAAACTGGTAAGTATTTCTAGCAATTTAACCTTAAATAATGAACCTACTAACAATCTGAACGATTAGTTTACAAAATTTACAATAAATCAATTGAATAAATCCACTAGAAAAATACCTATAAATTCTAGTTGGTTTAGTCCTTGCTCCCTTGTCCACAGCTGCTATATGGCCACTGCCTGAAACTATTTCCTCCCAACGAACTAGGAATAAATCCTCTTCGACTCCCTAGCTCCAGGAAATCATATTTTCTAGCCAGGGAGCCCAAAATCCTAGAAACACCGACGAAATCGTATGCCAACTAGAATTATCCAACAATTTTTCTTTCCCCAACTTTTTCCTTCCTTCCCTCTCGAATGCCCCAAATAACCCAAAACTCCCTTCCTTATCCCCCCATCCACCGACTCCTTCCACCATAAATTCTCTATCTCCTATCCTTTCTCATAAATTCCATACCTAGCCTTAATACAATAAAATACTCATTTGCTTTATTGTTGCATTTCTTAATCCTTTAAATAAAAAAAAATGATAAAATCTAATTAGTTCAATAATTTAATTGACTTAGATAAATAAAAAATTATTTAATTAACTTTTATACATTAATGACTTAATTTACCTTACTTAATGATAATCATCAATTAATTTAATTGGGGTGTTGCATACACCCACCCTTCAAGAAACTTTGTCCCGAAGTCATAGTACTTACAATACAAGGATGATAATAACATGATTCATACATCTAGATCAAATAAGCTACATCATTAATTTAAAACATTCATAAATACTAGCGTACATGTGCAAGACATGTATGCGTAGATAACACATACATAACTTTTGAGTGTATTAATGAAAATAATTAACACATATAATGCAATTCATGTATGCTTCCAACTCAATCAACAATGCAATTAACTTCATAAAGAATAAATCAACCATTTACAATATTTTTAAAATACTTCAATTATAATAATTTAACACAAGCAAGCATCCACCGACTCCTTCCACCATAAATTCTCTATCTCCTCCAATCCTTTCTCATAAATTCCATACCTAGCCTTAATACAATAAAATACTCATTTGCTTTATTGTTGCATTTCTTAATCCTTTAAATAAAAAAAATGATAAAATCTAATTAGTTCAATAATTTAATTGACTTAGATAAATAAAAAATTATCTAATTAACTTTTATACATTAATGACTTAATTTAGCTTAATTATAATCATCAATTAATCTAATTTGGGTGTTTCATACACCCACCCTTCAAGAAACTTTGTCCCGAAGTTATAGTACTTACAATATAAGGATAATAATAACATGATTTATACATCTAGATCGGATAAGCCACATCATTAATTTAAAACATTCATAAATACTAGTGTACATGCACAAGACATGTATGCATAACTAGCACATACATAACTTTTGAGTGTATTAATGACAATAATTAACACATATAATGCAATTCATGTATGCTTCCAACTCAATCAACAATGCAATTAACGTCATAAAGAATAAATCAACCATTTACAATATTTTTAAAATACTTCAATTATAATAATTTAACACAAGCAACATTTAACTAGTTAATTGTAATTTAGTTAAACATTTTGCTTTTGGAACAAAGAGAAAATCAAACACTTCTACTATAATATTAAAACCCCACACACTCTCAACTACTTCTAATCATTATGCCTCCCTAACCTACTTCCATCTTCCATCCCTATCCTTCCTCTGCTGGACTATCCTGGAGCACCAACTATATTGATCTAACTCTAGATAGAACCCGTAAGTGAAAGAGTCAACTACCTTGACCAAACTTCCCCAACAGGGAACTGTCAGTCATCATCACATGTCTAGGGGAGCGTGAACTAACACCATCCTCCCATGACTCTAGGTTTCAGAGAATACCCGGTGGGAAATGCCTCCACCCCTCCTGATAGAACTAGGCTCAACACCTTATCATGGACCATACGATGACACTGTGTTGCTGGGATTTTGTCATTGTATAGTAAGTTTTAGGAAGTCACGCTGTTTGAAAAACATACACTTGCCCACATGTCATAGCAATGCATTTGGATTAACATAATTTAACATACAATGATTCATACCATACTGTTTCTCGCATGATTTTCATGACATCAACCATTTATTATCATCACCCTTTGGCTATTTTGTAGCCCATTAATCTGTAGGTTAATTATAATACATACTCATGCATATCCATACACCATTAATATGCAATTGCATTAACCCATATCATTAACTCGGTATCCACGTACCCATATCTTTTAAAATCATTTTTTTTAGCTAGAAATAGGTCACATAATATCCATCATAAATCACATAATGATAAACATTCATAGTATTCGCATTCACATAGGTCCATATGTCCAAAATTTAAAGTGTCAAGTAATCAATGTTCCATAGATCATAAGCAAATAAATATACGACTACGCCATAAGTAATTCTATCTGTGTAAGTCAAAATGGGTCATTAAATACACCCATCCCTTGGGAAACATAGTCCCGAGGTGGTCAAAAAAGTGAGGGATGATATCATTGTAAGGACTCTGCATCCTCTCAAGTAGAAAATCTTGGGCTATACTTGTCCCATTGGACCTTAACTTGGTCTTCCAAATGATTCATGAGCTGTCGGACCCTATGGTCCAATATGCGTAACAATTTGACCATGATGGTTCCTGTGTCTGAGACATGCAATTCCTTTCAATTTAGTTTGTGAGATTCGTCAACAACATAATGTCGTAGAATAGATATATGAAAAACATCATCAGTTTTAAGCAAGTGGTATTGCAGTAGAAGGTGATAGGAAACAAATCCAATTCTCTCTTGAATTTTAAACATTCCTATAAATCGAGTGGACAACTTTGTCCCTTTCCCAAACTGAATGGTACTCTTATTAGGCCTGATATGAATGAAAACTTGATCTCCCACTTTATAACTTCGGTGAATCCTATGTGCATTAACATAAACTTTTTGTCTATCATGCACCTCCTTTAATCGTTGTCTAATCCGATTCACATGTTCCTTCATCTCTTGAATCAATTCTGGACCTACTCTCACTTGATCTTATAACCTTTCCCAACTCAATGATGTTCTGCATGGCCTTCCATATAAACTTGATAGGGGGACATTTCGATTAGGTTGTGAAAAATGTTATTGTAGGCGAAATATACCAAAGGTAAGTACTTCTCTCAATCGGCTTGATTATCCAAAACATACATCCTAAGCATATATTCCATAACTTGATTTACTCTTTCAGTTTTCCCAACTGTTTTAGGATGATACACTGAGCTTAAGTTCAACTGAGTCCCCAATGCTGACTACAAACTTGTCTAAAACCTAGATGTGAATCAAGAATCCATATCTAAAATGATCTTCTCGGGTAACCCATGCATACATATGACTTCACTTATAAAAATGCATGCCACGTCAGTGACATCATAAGTTTCTCTGATTGGAATAAAATGTGCACCCTTGGTAAACTTATAAAATTTGACAAGAATGGCATTATGCCTCTGTGATGTGAGTGGGAATCCCACAAAAATCCATAGAAATGACTTCCCACTTGGACATAGGAACATCATGTAGTTGTAGGAGACCTTCCGGGTGGTGATGATAAGCCTTTACTTGCTGACACTCTAGACACGTAGCGACGAAATGGACTGCGTCACGCCTCGTGCTTGCCCAGAAGAAAAAATTCTTCATGTCTGCATGCATTTTCTTCAGACCCATATGTGCACAATAAAGTGCTCTATGTGATTCCTTGAGTATGATGCTTAGAATATACCTGCCCTCGAGGATGTGCATCTTTCCCTTGTATCTCAATAATTCATCTGCTTCAAGGTTATATCCTTCAAAATTTGACTTTAACTGTCTCCCACTCTGGAGGGATGAAGTAACCTTTAAATACCAGTTATCTCCAAGAAGTTACCCCAACACTCGCTCCCTCAAATTACCTTTAAGGGAACCAAGGAGAAGATACGTGGCCTTCTGCTTAGGGCATCTCAGGACACACATTCTCCTTTCCCTTGATGTACGAAATTCCAAAATCGTACTTACTCATAAACTCACTCCATCACCTCTTCCTAGCATTGAGATCCCTTTGAGTGAAGAGATGTTTTAATATTTCTTGGTTCGTTTTGAGTTCAAAGCTTTGCCCCACTAGATACTGCCACCAAATCTTCAGAGCTAGCATTACACCTATCAACTCTAAATCAAGAGTAGTATAAGTCTCCTCATGTTGCTTTAAATTTATTGACTTTAACTTGATTGACGCATACACTATCACTTCTCCATATTGCATTAGCATGATCCCCAACCCTTGTTTCGAGGCATCTGTACAAACCATGAATTCTTTTCCCATATTCGACACTCGTAGAGTTGACACATTGGTTAGTAATCTATTAAGCTCGATGAATGCAGTGTCACATTCAACTTTCCACTCATACCGGACTCCCTTGTGTTGCAAGGTGGTGATGGGTTTCAAAATATTTGAGAATCCTTCCACAAACCTTCGATAATAACTGACTAGCCCCGTGAAGCTTCTCTCCTCATGAGAATTTCTCGGCACTGGGCAATCTAATATGGCCTTCACCTTTTCTGGGTCCATTGAAATTCCTTCTCCAGAAATGATATGATCTAGATAGTGAATATCTTTTTGGAAGAAAGAGCACTTTGAAAACTTTCCATACAACTTGTTCTCTCTAAGGCATGAAAACACCACTCACAAGTGTTCCTCATGTTCTCTTTCGTTCTTAGAATATATGAGGATATCATCAATAAAGACCTACACAAAGCAGTCCAAGTAATTTCAAAATACACCATTCATGAGGCTCATGAATACTGCTGGCGCATTGGTCAAACCAAAAGGAACTACAATGAACTTGTAATGTCCAAACCAAGTTCGAAAGGCAATTTTAGGAATATCTTCTTCCTTAATCCTTGAATAGTGATACCCTGATCGCAGATCAATTTTTGAGAAAATACTGCTCCTTTCATCTGATCAAAGAGATCATCTATCCATGGTATTGGGTACCTATTTTTCACTGTAGCACGGTTCAAGTCCCTGTAATCTATACACAGTCATAAAGAATTGTCCTTCTTCTTGAAAAATATTACTGGTGCACCTCAACGTGAGACACTAGGCCTTATCATCCCTAAGTCAAATAGTTCCTTCAACTGCATCTGCAACTCACAAAGTTTTGGAGATGTCATCCTATACGGTGTCTTGGAAATTGGCTCCGCAAGAGGTTTAAGATTGATGGTAAAATCAAGCTCCCTCTCAGGAGGCAACCCTGACAACTCTTTTGGAAAAACATCCTTACATTTCGACAAAAATTGATATTGATCTATAGAGGGTCCCTTCCCTTCATAGATTTATTCCACTACATATAATCGACTACCTTGTCTCATGCAAGGTTTAACCTTTATTGTCGATATAAAGTGTAGAGACACCTTCCTCCATATACCATGGATCTCTACTGACCTTCATCATCTACGAAAAACACCCTCTTTGAGAAACAATCTACCAAAGCTCGATGAGCTTCTAACTAGTTCATCTCAATGATTAGATCATAATTCCCTAGGGAAATTCCATACACCTTCAACCTAGTAGTACACACTCCTGGGTATACAAGACAATTATCGATGCTAGGTCCTACCGTTTGTTTTCCCCCGAAGCCATATCGACTTGTTTAAATTTATTGTGCTCGTAGGATTCCAACCCACACTTTTCTAATACACACAGTGAAATGAAACTATTTGTAGCACCATAATCAAATAAAATTTTAACATTGACATGATTTAGTGTACCTGAAGACTAGATCATCGTGGATTGAAGTTTTTCCTAGCGATTATTAACTGTTGTATAAATTTGGTGGCTACTACTTGCTCTTCCCATCGTGGCCTTCCCTTCTCTATGCACAAAGCTTGATTGTGACTTTGAACAATCACGCTAGTAATGGGTTCCTCCACACCTCGAACAAGTAACATGAGGTGGAAACTGCACATTACTCTGTGAATTCCTTTGAAATGAGTTCCTTCCTCTAGAACCCTTGCCCCTACCAAATTCTCCCAGAAAATGTCATTGACTTACCTRCGATGCCGATGATGACTGGGAYGCTGCACTTGCTGCCAYTGAAATACCCACTGCAATCACTCTAGGTGAAAATCTATTGTCGTAAGAAGGAGACCTATATTTTCCTCCCGTGGATCAGGGCCGTACCAGTTGCTTGAGGGTTAGGCTTAAACCCTAATTTTGTAGTTCAWCGTTCATCTTCTATTGCAGCCTTTGGGAGGGTTGATTTGTATCTCCAGGAGAATTTTGTATGTAACTCTATTATTGTCTTGAAGCCATCTATTCCAAATCTGCTTCTTTATTGTACTAGGTGCTTGCTTTCTTATAATAAAGTTCAGATATTTGGTTGTGGTTCTTATCTTGTGTAGTGATTGATGATCTTCATATGATGACAATGATGCTTATATAAATTTATGGTTGAATAATTGAATAAACCATAAGGCCGAAATGTTCATGGCCAACCTGCACACACAACTAATAATAATCAAATTAGTGATTAGTTAGTGATTCCAAGCAAAACATTGTCTTGGGATCATTACAGTGGTATCAAAGCTTTGATCCTCCAAACCTGTGAGGATTAGCACATGAAAAGGTACAGTGGTATCTTTATGGGTAGAAGGACGAAGCGGCTAGTGAAACACAAGCCAAAATGGAGGGATTAGGAGATAACCGTGAGCCATAGGGATTGGCTTTCTTGGAAGCCGAGTTTGAAAAATTCTATCAAACCATAAACCTTACAGAAGGTAACCTGGTCCACCATTTACAGGAAAGCCAGGAGACAAGCCGAAGGGGTCAAGCCGAAATCACTGAGACCTTGAAGAAGGTAGACGAGAATCTAAGGAATATTGATGAGAACCAGACTTGGATAACCGAGCTATTGATGAAGATGAAGCATCAGGGGAAATACCCTGAGACGTATGGAAACAAAGAGGCTGATGGATCCCATGGCGAAGGCAGGTATAATTTGAAAAAGGCTCCCAGGTCCGAAGGAAGCCGTGGAGGGGGTATGTCACATGGACAGATGGGGAGCAGGACAAACCCTAGACCATTCTTTCCCACATTCACAGATGAATAGGTACAACAGGAATAGGTGGATGACTTTGTTGAGTAGATGACACAGTGTACTAGGGAGTACTATGGCTTGGATATGATGATTCAGAGGCAGATGTCCCTGGATTAGTATATGCATTTGAATGTAGGATTTCAGCACGTGTGGATGAGTAGGGTAAGGTTCACTACACCCCAGAGATCTAAGAGATCCTTGAAAAGAACCACAAAGTGTTTGGACCGATTCCTCCAGGGGTTCCACTAGACAGGGGGTTTGAGCATATCATTGAGGTGGAAGCAGGAGCTAAGCCAGTCATCACCACACCATATAGGCATCCAAGGAAGTATAAATATGAGATAGAGAAAGCCATCAAAGAACTTCTGGACATGGGACATATAGGGACAAGCTCTAGCCCTTTTTCTTATTCAATAGTGCTGGTCAAGAAGAAAGATGGGACGATGTAGATGTGTGTCAACTTTAGGGCCTTGATAAAAATACAATAAAAAATAGGTACCCTATACCCAGGATTGATGAGTTGTTAGATGAACTGCATGGAGCTGTCTATTTCACCAAGATTGACCTTCGTTCTGGATACCATCAAATCAAGATGAGGGAGGAGGACATTTCAAAAACAACCTTCAGGTGTCATTACGACCATTATGAGTTCTTGGTGATGCCCTTGGGTTATCCAATGCCCCAACTACGTTCCAATATTGCATGAACCATGTGTTCAACAAACAACTGAGGAAGCACTTGTTAGTATTTTTTGATGACTTTCTCATTTACATCAAGACGTGGGAGGAATACCTTCGACATGTGGACTAGATTCTATCTATAATGGAGGAGCAGTCACTGTATGCTAAAGAGTCCAAATGTGAGTTTGGAATGACAAAAGTTCTTTACTTGGGACACATCATTGGAGGAAAGGGGGTACAGGTGCATCCAGAGAAAATTAAATCCATCATGGAGTGGCCTACCCCTAAGACAATCACAAAGATAAGGGGATTTCTAGGCATGTGCACTTACTACAAGAAATTTGTCAAAGGGTTTTCTCAGTTGTGTGCATCCTTGACCGATTTGACGAAGAAGGGAGCCTTCAAATGGAGTTAAGAAGGTCAAATTACGATGGATAAAATGAAAAAGGTGATGAGCACGTGTCCAATATTAGCTCTTCCATATTTCGGCCTCCCTTTCACCTTGGAGAGTGATGCCTCAGGGGAAGGCATAGGGGCCGTACTGATGCAGAATAGGCACCCTCTTTGCTATGAGAGCCAAAAACTTAGGGGTCCTGAGCTACTCTACAACATTTATGACAAATAAATGCTAGCCATCATGCACGCACTAGCCAAATTCCGGCAATACATGGTGTTGGCAAATATTGAACAGACAGTGAGATTGAACACACAGCGAGACTGTACAGACAACGAGATGGTTGGCTAATATTAAACAGACAACGAATGGTTGTTGTCATTGATGGAAAGTTTGGATTAGACAGGTTACAACAAAATCACGATTCAATTGTAACCATTGGATCATCAAAAATGAATTTGGATTGTAGATTACAGCCCGTGTCGGAATTTCGTGGATCGAGTGTTGAACAGTTCAAAGGAAATAAACCTCAGGAATCCTGATCTCACGATATGCGAAATCGCGACTTGATCGCAGCCGTTGAGTAGAGATCAGACCTGGGCCATTGATTCAACTCCTTATCAGAGTTTCACAGATCGCAAAATGGAGAGGTGAAAACAGAGCAACAAGAACTCCGATATTGCGATATGCGATATCGCGATGTAATCTGGGCTGTCAGATCAAGCTATGATCTGGACCGTTGATCCCAGTCCGCGTCGGAATTTCAGGGATCGCAACATGAAGAGGTGAAAACAGAGCAACGAGAACTCCGATATCGCGATATGAGATATCGCGATGCAATCTGGGCCGTCAGATCAAGCTTTGATCTGGACAGTTGATTTCAGTCCGCGTCGGAGTTTCGCAGATCACAAAATGGAGAGGTGAAAATAGAGCAACGAGAACTCCGATATCGCGATATGTGATATCGCGATATAATCTGGACCGTCAGATCAAGATTTGATCTGGATCGTTGATTCCAGTCAATGTCGGAGTTTCGGGAATCGCGTGTTGGGATGTCAAATAAACAATACAACAGGAACCCCGAAATCGCGATATGCGATTTCGCGATTTAATCGCAGCCGTTAACATAAGAAGTGATCTGGACCGTTGATTTTCTTCATGGAGTATCGGGGATCGAGATTTGTAAATTATAAAAACTCTGAACGCCAAGTGTGCCGAAATCGCGATGTGTAAAATCTCGATTGGATCTGAACCGTCAGATCAAGAAATGATCTGAACCGTTGGATCAAGTATTGATCGGAGGGTTGCTGTTCCTACACACAGATTAACTTCTCAGTTACAAATCCGTTAGTGAAATGGACTCATGATGGCCAATCAGTTGGCGTTTCAGTTGCTAAGACA
>ML783072.1:699037-726450 GCA_009831015.1 Picea engelmannii
GGCCATGTGGCAGCCAACCATTGGCCCATGCCATCCACTTGCACAGTCATCCTACCACATCCCCTGATACGTTATCCTACCACCTCACCTACCATGTTCCGTACGGTCTGCCACATGGCTGTACAGACTGCCATGTGGCACTTCCTCATTGGTCCATGGATTGATCCAAAAATGAGTGACACGTGGCAACCTCTAGTGCTGCCACGTCACCATGATAACATCATGCTAACATTAGCATGATACGTGTCACCCTCTATGTGTTCCACATACACTGTACGAACGCTGACGTCATCCGTACTGATGTTGATGCCAGCAATACAAATGCTGACTCATCCTTGTTGACTGGGCTAGGTTGACCAAAACTTTGACCGCAAATATCTTTTGATCCATAATTCCGTTTGATGAGCCGTTTACGCTGTTGAAAAGGTTACGATGCACTCTTCACGATGATGCCAATTTCACTGAGTTTCAAGGAATTTGATTTTTTTCCCTTTCTCTGTCTGCTGAGGCCATTCTGAGCTTCTTGAGTTGCTTCTACGAATTTTGAGCTATCCTTAGTCTTCTTTGGATCCTTTTTGGATGAGACCTCAATGTATTTTATATTGATGGTTTAAAATATGGTTAATATGGGTTTCTACCCTAGATTTGCTACTACTATGACATTCTCCTTAGACATCAATAGACCTACCATGCCAAGAGTGGGATCATGTGGTTTTGGGATCAACAATAGAATGGTTTTGTTGGTGCTCAAAGGAACCTTTTTTGTTCAAGAGTTTTGACTTGGTTCTTCTAAGTGGTCCTTGGGTTTTCATTTTTCTAATTGTTACATGGTTCTACATTGGATAAACGAGATTCACATAGCCTCCAAGTTTTTTGTTTGAAAACTTTAGGTGGGTTTCCTCTTGTAAAGATTTCATTATTTGGTGTCGAATAATTGGATTAGGGAGGAGTTGTATAGAGTGATTGGGGAGTAATTTCCCCAAGGTTTTTGATGACCATGTTCCCAATAAAAATAAATCCTTATTCAGGAGGAGGTATATCAAGACTGACCAATAGTTACACCTTTAAAGGATCTTAATAACCATGTTCTTGAAGTCCACTTTTCTATCTCTCATGTGTGATCAAACCATCTTGAATTTTAGTTGCAAAGAATTGGAACTGGGTAAAAATGTATTTTTTCATTCCGATATTCTTCCTCCCAAAATTTCTTAGACAAGTGGGGTCCACCAAACATCTATTACAAGTTTGGTCTATCCAATTTGGAGTGGATCCTACCTATAGGTGTGTCTTAAATGTGAAATGGTGGTAGATAACAGGACACATAAGAGATCAGGTGTTTATTTACAGATCAAATCTTAGTTGTCTATGGAACATGCATAACCAATGAACTTTATTTAATCATTTTATACTTAAGATACTTAACTATAACCAAATTAACACACAATTATATCCTTGCACTAGAACAAAACAACAAAGAAAAAGCAAGCTTTGGACCAATGTAACTAGTGTGATAAACCCAAATATATGCACATGATCACAAATATGTCTCATTCTAAGGAAGTCAATAAAGATCAATATACTCTGACCAAAAATAGATACAAGATCTCTCATTTGCAACTATATATAGCTATCCACGTCCATAACTTATATTACTTAGACCCATAGAAATCTAGATAGTGCAATTAGAACCCCAATAAATGCACATGAACATAGACATATCTCATTGTAAGAATAACGATAAAGATCAATGGAATTTTTCCAAACATAGATATATAACATCCCTCATCTAATTTCCCTTTCTGTATGCAATCGACTATATATAGCTATCCACATTTGCAAGCTACACTACTTTTGTCCATTGGAATCTTGCTAGTGCATTAAACCCAAATACATGCACATGAACATATATATGTCTGGTTGTAAGGAAGACGCCGAAGCTCAATGTAGTTTGACTAAAAATAGATACAAGAGATTTTATCCAATTTCCCTTTATTGATGTAATCGACTATATATATATCTATCCACGTCCACAATATACACTACATGGGTCCATAGTTTAATCCCTAAGTACACACGTTTTTGTTGGAATATTCACCAATATTGAGAGGAGGGGGGTGAATCCATATTGAGCACTTTTTATCACTTTTAATGAAAACATGTAATCATAAAGTTTATAAATTGGTTATCACTTATGATTGCATTTGATATATCATAAAGATATAACCGTAAACAATGCATCACATCATATCCACATATATATAGTACACCAGATTTTTATGTGAAAACCCAAATCAGAGAAAACCACATAATGCTTTCTTATATATCAAATATTACATTCATAGGAAGCACCAATTTCCAAAATTCTCCAACACCAACTCGAAGGAGGCCCCAACCCCCTGTTTACAGGCTCCAATATGAAGGAATCTACAAATCCCCAAATTCTCTAGCTCCAACTGGAAGGAGGCTCCAACCTGAAGGAAGCTACAACTCCCTGAATTCTTCAGCTCCAACTAGAAGGAGGCTATGACCCTTTGATCTAGATTATTTTCGGAATGAAATGAAAGCAAAGGTATTACAATGAAACACTCATGAAAATTTCCAAAAACAGAAAAATACAACAACACTTGATTTCTTTTAATGAAAAAATTGTAAAGATATTGCAAAAATACAGAGTGCAAGACTCACCAGAATGGTGGGAGCTTTATCTATGAGAAGAGATGTGTCGGCTACGCTCATTCACCAGAAGATGATTACAATGAGGATCTAAAGGCCTTTTTATGATAAACAGGAATTCCAAAACCTTAGACATCCCAAAACCTAACCCTAGGAGATGAAACACAAAAATTCATGTGGGCCCCATTTTGGTAAGTTAGTACATTAACTTTTCAGGGTCGTAACTTTTGCATATGATCTCTGTTTTAGGCACGTGATAACATGTTGGAAAGGTATTTTTGAGAACTACACATTACATCATTAAACTTGACTCTGTCTACAGTTTGACTGTGGCGAGCCAAAAAAACACTGTTTAGGGGCCCAAAATGGCCCTCGAAGTACGAAAAGATGTGATGACATGAAAACATGCAAAATAATCCAGTTGGATTAGGTGAGAGGCCACCAGTATCCACTTGGAAGATGTGTAGGGCTTCAAACAAGCTCGAAAGTGTAGAACCCACAATTACAAAGAAGTACAAAAGAACGTGTTGTACTAAAAATTGACAAGAGGAAACAATTGGAACAGGTGGGTGGCCACCAATATCCACCTGGATCAATCCTCCCCCCTGAGGAAACGATGGTTTCCATTGCATTGAGTTCCCAGGGAAGAGGGGAAAGAATTTTCTAAACCTGAATCTTGGTGAGGTGCATGCTTTGTTGGAGAAGTTGTGCTGCTTGGTCTATGGAAGACTGTCACACACCTGTTGCTGGATGGGTTGAATATGCTCCACCAATCTGTTGTCTCTGGGTTTGACGAGGCATTGTGTAGGCACCATTGTAGGTGAAGAAACAATCTATTTTTTTTGGATAGAAGGTGTTGATTTTTTAGTGGTTGTAGCGGTCTTCCGTGCATCCTTTGAATAGACTGTGAAGCGGATGAATTTTGCAGTATGAGATATTACCTTGCGACACTATTTTGGTGGAGCAGTATTCAGAACTACCTCTGGTATCCTATAGAGTTGACCTTCTAGAGTAATAATAACACTACAAGGTCTAGACTCATAGAAATAATGAAATCTCCACATATATGGTTGGCCCAAAAAAACATCACAAACATCAATAGGGGCAACATCACACACCACCTCATCCTTGAAGGGATTGATGCCATAGGACATGCGACACTTCTCGCTGACACAAAGATCTCATCCCTGGTGAAGCCACTAGATGTTGTATGGCTGCGGGTGTGGTGTTGTCGACAACCCCAACTATTTGACGACCTTCGCTGATATGAGGTTCTTATG
The DNA here is from genome assembly GCA_009831015.1 of Picea engelmannii. Lineage (NCBI taxonomy): Eukaryota > Viridiplantae > Streptophyta > Pinopsida > Pinales > Pinaceae > Picea > Picea engelmannii. Next base: position 702,991 of record ML783072.1, read on the forward strand.
GATTTTGTTATCAACAATGAAATGCAATGGGGTCCCCTTCACCCACATATGTTAATGGAAGAGGTGCTCCCCTTCTTCAGGATCTACTRATTCCTCTAGTCAAATTGTTGTGGTCGAGACATTAGAAGTGGGGTCTGCGTCGATGATCTGTCTGTTTTCAATATTTTCTGGATTGGATTCTGAATAAGAGTTTGGMTTTGTGTCTTTGACCTCAACCACCAATGACTRTTTTGAGTGACATTCATTGGTGTTGTGCTAGGGGATTTTGTTGAAGTCACACCACTTCCCAGTGTCATTCTTCGTCTTCCCTTTACCCTTTTTGTCCTGTGTCTTGGATTGGTTATCTAGAGGTTGTTGGTCAGGGTCGTCTTTACCATGCTTTGGTTGTGGCATATTTGTAGACCCTAAATCCCATTTGTTCTAGTGCCCAAATTTATACTGGATTTTGACAACATATCGATAGGAAACTCCCAATGATGAGATGTTTAGGAAATCCATTTCGGTTTGGATGTGCCTATGTAGAGCCCCATGGTATTCCAGAACCAGATACTGCTTGAAGTATTTGATACCCAGCTTGGTGCGTAAGGTATTACAAGTATTTGTGAACTCCGACACTATTTGGCTCTTCTCTTTCTGCAGTGTGGTCCATCTGATGTACTGGTCTTCATAGTTATCAACAATATAATACTGTTCTTTGACCGCATCCACAAAAAAATCCCAAGTGGGCTCGACCCCATATATTCCAGATTCCTTGGTGGAAATTTTCTCCCAGTAAGTTTCCCACCAATGTTTGACAAGGAGGAGAGCCTTGAGGAGTGAAAAGGTGATATTTTCCCTGTTAGAAAAATTTTGAACAGAGAAATAACCTTCTAATAGATTTAACCATTTTTCTAGGGCATCCACATCTATCTCACCTTCAAATATGGGAATATCAAAATTAACTTATACCTTGAAGGGAAAGGTTCCTCCAAAATAGCCACTTGATGAAGATGCGCTTGTTGCTATCGGTAGGTGTTGAAGAATGTGTGAAAAATTCTCCATGATTTTGCACCTCTGTCACGCAAGATATTTCTCAATAAACATGTTAATAGAATTTTATGCTCTGCCATATTTATTTTCTGCCACCATCGAGGGTTTCTTGGGCGTGCGAGGGTAATTTTCCTCAAGAGAGAAAAACTCGAGACCCAACTGGATCTACTTGGACCTTGTCGAGGACATGTGCTGAAAAACGATTAAGAGAAACCTTCTCTGATACCACTAATCTATATTATTTTTGGAACAAAATGAAAGAAGAGATATTACAATGAAACACTCATGAAAATTTCTAGAAAAAGAGAAATACAAGAAAGAAACATAAGCGTCCTAACATTTTTTACCCTTTGGTGTGTTTCCATCCCTTGGTGATGGAGCCACCACTTCACATGGAACTACCAACCGAAAACCCAGGGATATTATTCCTCAAATCGTAGAGTATTCCAACCACTAATTCGCATGGAAACACCAGCCGAAAACCAGGGATATTATTCCCCAAATTGTAGAGGAGGCCAGCCACTAATTTTCATGGAACCACCCACCAAAAATGTAGTTATATTATCCCCCAAATCACGGAGGAGCTAGCCACAAATTTGCAGGGATCGACCAACAAAAACGCAGGGATAAAATTTCCCCAATTCGTAGAGGAAGATAGCCATGAATTTGCAGGGATCGACTGACAAAAGTACAAGGATAATATTTCCCCAATTCCCAGAGGAAGATAGCAATGAATTTGAATGGATCCACTAGCAAAAAACACATGGATAATATTTCCCCAATTTAAAAAAGAAGCTAGCCATGAATTTGCAGGGTGAAACAAGCAGAACACAAGGTTAAATCCTGGCATTCGCTGAGGGTAGAGACATGATGACACGTAATAAAAATTGGAGTAAGAGGATGAACGTCGGTGTGAAGGAAAATGCTGGGCAAGGGTTCAATCACAACACACCACATATGGGGCACCCAAAAACATGACATCAACTCTCCTCAAGACACAACTAAAACAACAAGGAATAAATCATGATCAACAAGCACAATCCATAGGTGATAGCCAATCGACGAGAGCTCTGTGGGAAGGGTTCAGTCCTTGAGAAGAAAGGAATACAACGAGTTTATGAAGAATGTTTTTGGGCAAAAGGGTGGAAAGACAGAGCTCTTAGCTCCCCAAATGCAGAGAAAAACACTGTGCAACACAGAAAGTAAAATGCAGACCCCCATTGGTCTTACAACCAATCTAGGTGACAATGCCCAACAATCCTTGTTTTACAGAAGTAATTTGGATTCAAGTTAACAGAAGGAGGCAACATTAATTCTAAACGGTGGGTAAAAGACACAAAAATATTCATAATAGGATAGTTTAGTCATTCCAAGGGATGAAGAACATAGTGGTTTTCGCAGTAATAACGAGATTCTTTTGGAAAGCTTTCGATAAAGGGTTGCATCATTCCATAGGATGAGAAATTAAGGATATAAAATTTTGATGAGGGAGAACGATCTTTTAAAATACATACCAAAATAAGGTACATGAAAAATTTAACAACAATATTATTTAAAAACATGAATTTCCCCATCGTTGAAAATTTTGATTGGTGGGAAAATCCAACAGCCCTTCTTGAAAGAAATAATATAAATTATAGTTGTTCCAAGAATGAAAGATATACAAATTTCTTTTCAATGACAAGGAAATTGGCAAACAATATTCTGAATACAAATGGTTGCGACTACTGTCAAACTTAATTACAATTTAAATCCTTTACAAGTGAAAATTCAAATAAAAATACCGTATCCAACGAGTTGAATTTCGAAGATGTTCTCCCATGATCTCGCTTCGTCCAGCTCCTGCTTGCCAACCACTGAGACCTCACCGGTACCTCCCAGACAATGCTAGGGGTACTCTTCTTCCCCCTGAGCCCCTTGAGCCGTAAAGGGGCCACACACACAATACCAGAGAATGCTAGCTTTGAGCTCGCCTTGCAAGGTCAAGCTACCACTCGTTATTCGAGCTTGGTATCCCAACCCCCACAAGAAAAATTCAGTCAAGATAAATTCCGGAAGTGTAACCTTACGCATACTAGACCTGATCCATACTCCTCCTCAACCATCCTTTTTATAGAGTTTTATTAGTGATTAGTTTCCCAAACCCTCGTTAGATTATTTTTATTAAATTTAATTAGGATAAACCTTCCCCGTACACGTCACCTGATCCCTTAGTTGCACCAGAAAATCAATTTATTAATTAATTAAATTTTCCTATTTTCCTCACCCACTTAAAAACATTCCTAAAAACGCTCCTCGGTGTCCCTTTATTCCCTTACATTTATTAAATGACTGACGTCTTTCTTAAAACCTAGTTGAGTTCATAATTAGAAGGTTCCAAAGACTAGATTCCCTATTGTGTTAGAAATTCCCCTTTTCCTTAAGTTTCCCCTTTTCTTCTTATTTCAGATTTAGCAAGTTTAGATATAAACAACAATTTACCCTTTTAATAATTTAATCCTCCATTAAAATTTTACTTTAATTATTAATGTTTGAATTTTCTTTACCCCCTTCTTGTTACAAGTCCACTTAGTTTTTTATGTTCACATGTTCTACTTAGACCTAGGTTTTAAATTCACTAGGCTTGGTGACCGTTTTTAAGGGAAAAATTAGTCATTAAACTTTACTCATACCATCATTCATTTTAAGGTCGACCAGGTCCTAAAGAGACATTTTTCTAGGTACTAGGTTTATTAACTTACCAGAGTTAAAAAAAAAATCAAGACGTGCCCTTCAAGGGATGGTGGGAGCTCCATCACCAAGGGATGACAACACACTAGCGGGTAAAAACGTTTATGTTTTAAGCTGGGGGATGAAGGTTCCAGATGGAAACTGTGCAGATGAAAGGATATGTGAGTACCATGAAATCAAAGCCAAACATGTAATGAACTTGAATGAGTAGATGTGCCAGGGAAAGCTAATGACGCAAGGTTGATTCATGCATTTTAAGGCGTAGGGTAGCAACTGGACTGTAGCCTATGTAGACTCCTCATCTCACCATAGGAGCGACACTTAGGTAATCAAATTGAAACATGGGTCCTCTTTGTATTTCTAGTTTTTCTCTCTATTTATAGTTTTAGGTTATGTACTAGGGGGGTCCATTTCAATTCTATGAGGTGGGTCGTGGGGCACCCACAACGATTGATCCTCTACTAAAGGTGAAGTACCAGGTCTATGATAATGTATGTATAATTATACAGGTTGTGGGAAGACCCTAGGGAGAAGGTGAAGACCCAAAATACTGGGTGAACATTGGAGCCCTATTGAGACTGCGAGGGAGAATACTGTGGTTTAACTTGTGTGATGTTTTAACATATCTGTGGCGGGCGTGGGAATGGTCGAGAATCTACGTATTGTGGGTTTTAGAGGATTTAGAGTGGAAAAAGACAAGTGGATTTGGAAAAGGGATAGATAGAATGGGAAAATCGTAGTATTCAAAGGATCCTAAATCAATGAGGCAGAGGACTGGGAGGAAATATAAGGAATAATCTAACGCCAAGGAAAAATCCAAGTTCATATTCCAAGGAACAGGGGTGGAGAAGGACACACTGCTAGCACATAAATGATATTGTGAGGATACCCCTAATAATATCCAACAATGGTCGAGGATTTGATGGGAACTGTGAAGAAGAAGAAGAGTCAAACCTCCAAGAAACAAATTGAAGATGAACTCCATAATTAGGTGATGGACACATTATTCTCCCAATAATGGGATATAAAGGTATTTAGGAGAAAGGAATTTCATTGGATGGAAAAGACGTTGGTTGCTACTACACTAGAATAACAAAAGCTACACCAACCTAAGGTGTAGGACATGCTGCAAATATTAGAGGCCAAATTCAATGTATTATATCGATTGGTGTTTGGAGTAAGTTTCAGGGCCACAACATGGGATCATAAGGTAGGGAGGGAACAATGGAGGTTGGAGTCACCTAAAACTCAACTAGAACTAACTCAAACCCAATGATTATTGAGGAAAACAACAAGTAAAATTTAGTGAGAAAAGGAAAAGGGCCATTATATCCTGCTGATCGAGGCCCATATAAATCTAATCCACCCTAGATATTCTACCTATTTAGTTTATTATGTTTACTGCTCTCCCTAAGAGATATTATAGCATGGCTAGTTGGTTGTGTCTCTTAGAATTCTTCCAATTTTGATGATCTATAGAAATCAATAGCAATTTAGAAAGGAAGTCAACTTGTATGTTATGGTGAGGTAGGTATGTTATAGTATACATCCCAAAAAACATAACAAGGAGAATGATATTCAATCTTATTTTTGGTGCGTGATTGTAAATGTTTTGTACAAATATTAATACAAAAGAGGAACAAATTACAAAAAAAAATAGATAATTAAATAATATTTTTTTTTGACTATTTGTATCAATTTAAAATTAACCAAAATATTTAAAAACAATGTTTTAAAACACATAACTCAAATTATTCCCAAAAATTTGACCAAGTTCAATAACATATTTTACCAACAAAAGATCTATTTACTAAAAATTTAGCCTATCCCGTTTCCAATTTCTCACTACGTTACCAAATTAATAACTTGTTGTATTTCCTTCAGTTCCTTCTCAATCCTTCCATACAAATCCTCCTGCTTCGCTCCATATCTCTGAAAGATTTCCTTGAAAGAATCCTCCATGGCTCTGTGGACCAAACTGACGATGTCCTCCATGAGTGTGGCCTCTAACTGGGGTTTACTGGCGCGCATATTCTTTCTTGCTGAAGGTTTCTACGGAGAAACCTTCTTCTTCTGCGGTGTTACTGTTTCAGCAGGGGGATCTTGAGGCGGTGTAGCTTCACCTTCTCTTTGATTTTCTCCTTCATCCCCTTATCCTTATCCATTTTCTTCATCTTCTCCTCCTCCTCTGAGCGAGACAGATCCATTTTCTTCACATGCGTTGTCCTCCTCATCAGTCTCTATCTCTTAGACTTCCTCCTTTTTCTTCTTCTTCTTTGTCCCATTGGACTGTCCAACATTCTTGACCCGGGTGACAATGGGGCTTCCTATGGTGTCAATGTCAGAGAGTTTTTCATCATCAACGGGTACAAGGAACTCCTCCGACCGTTCCTTTGTGATCTGCTCCATGTCTTCCTCTGTTAGCTTGTAGTACGATTGTAACTGTTCCTTGTTCTCATCTCTACGCGTAGTGATATAGATGAAATGTGGATCTGCGTGGAACTTGGCTATCAGTCTGTACTGGTGCAAGGTGCATGGTGTCATGCATAGAAATGACTCGATGGCAACCTTCAGTTGCTAATAGTAGGCATGGAACACAATGTTGGACTGCCATTGCTTCAACATGTCGTTGGTGTACCACAAGGTAGAGAACCTAGCGACCAACAAATCTGAGGGTTCGATCTCTAGAAAGGTGGCTCCTTCAGGAATTTTTCGAGCGACACATGTCATCAACACGATTAGCCAGCTAAAGTGGAATTCGTATCCCAAATCCCGAGCTTCTCGACAATCTTTCTCGAGTTCATTGACAAGGTAACTCACACAATTCATCTGCATTCCCTCCACATATTTTCCTGCGAGGTCCACCGCGAACCTGGTGACTTGTGTGGGGCAGTTCTTTCTTATGAGCTTTCCAGCTATGAGTTGGCAAGCGAGGCACACTGCTCCTTCCTCGATAGAGGCTACCTTGTAACCTCACTTTCCCTTTTTGACTTCACTGTAATCTTCCTTGATGCACTGTGCCAGGGAGTGATCTGAGGCCTTCCTTGGATAAAACTGTTGAGGGTCAGGTCCTTACATGCTTAATCCTGTAATCCGGTGGATCAGTGCCAGATCCACAATAATCCTTCATTCGAGCCATAGGTATCCGCCATGATATCATGAAAAGAGGATTTTAATGCAAGCATTAACCTCCTGGTGATGACCAAAATGAGGAATCTTCATCACATTTAGCACAGTGGACTGTGCGAGCTCCTTAATCCATGGTTGAGAGACGAGGCGAGGCTTCTTCCCAGTTGTCTTTGTCAAGTATCGGTGGGATGTGAGCATAAAATAGTTCTTCCTATCCCCTAGGTTGAAGTCGTTGTTCTTTAGCAGCGAGATCTGTCCTAACTGGCTCCCGACTACATGTATTCCCTTCGGAATGTACACGGTGAACAAGGTGTACACATAGTCTCGTGGAATGCTATCGCGGTTAACTACGCCAACCAAAGGTGGAATATAGTCTGGTAAGATTGACGAGATTTTCTTCTTCACATTAGCTAGATCGTCGCGATGCTTACTTCACTGCTCAGTCGCAGGGTTGACACGGCCAGAACAACGTCCAGTCAAGAGGGAAGCCTGCAATCCCCTAGTCGATGACGCCTGGACACCTTCAGATAATTTTTTTACAGCCATTATATTCTTGAGGACCTCCTTGATAGACTTCTCTAATTCACTTGGTTCGACCGACATTCTCACTTTTAAACAGACAGGTCAGGGTAGGCGAACAGACAGGCATGGTAGACAAATGGATGGCGAGGTTTAGCTTATGATAACACAACTCGACACACAATCAATTCTCTGGTTATCTCAATGAATCTCGGGTGGAAAAAAGTGGTCCCAGCAACATCCAACGGGTTAAATAAGCAAGGCCTCATAATGGATTCTTCCAACGGGCATGAATGATTCCATCAATGCAAATCTCCCCGTTATGGCGTGGTCTCAATGTCCCAAAAGCAGTCCATCCGCCCATAAATGTGTTTTCTATCCATTTCAGAGCGTCGTTCTAACTATCAGAGTGCCTCCAATGGTCATATAACTTTGCTAGGGTGAAGTCCCATTCTGCGTGGTCTTGTTGTTCCGGCGAGGTTCAAATCCTATGAACCTGCCTCCCACAAGGTTCCAGTCCGTGAAGTCTTCCATCTGTTCTCTGTAGCTTTCTGTAGCTTTTCTATCTTAGCTTTCTTTTTATTGAGATTCCTTGCCTTCTTTCTTGTGATCTGAGTCTCTCTAACTGTTTCTGGAATCCTCTTTCCATTCTTATTCTTATCTTCTCCTAGCGTAGTGACTTCACACTACTGATGTGCTCTCAAAGGGTTCAAAGTTAATATCCCTTCTCTTATTAATTCCTTGGTGGGTATTCTTCTTTCTTGCATGGATAGGTCCTTCAAACCTTCTTGCATTGTTTCAACCTCGATAGCTAATTCTCTTGCATTATGTTGCTTCAACTTATCCTCTTGTTCTTCTATTAGTCGATCTATTTTTCTAGCGATGAAGTCCCTTAGTTCTTGATTTTTTTTTTTCTGTAGCTTCTTGCTCTGCTTTCCTTTTGATTTGATCTTCCTCAATCCAAGTCTTACCTAATAAAAGTGGGAAAGGGGCGATGTTCTCAACAAACTTAATGACTTCAAATTCCTCTTCAGTCGATGTTCCATGAATAATAATAGGTACATTAGTAACTCTTCCACATAAGTTTATCATCTTTCCCCTAAATAAGCCCATTCTTCCCAATGAAGGTATCATAGTAGGCTTTCCAAAAGTTTCCCAAGTATCTTCTGTAATAATATTCATTTGTGTTTCTTCATCCAAGACACAGTCTATGTCGAAGTCTTATATTCTTACACTTATGCATTGTTTTTCCTTCAGGATCTTTGGTAAACTGACATCTTTGTGATCATTTATTATTTCTTTCAACTCTGATAACATAATCTGAGCTTTTTTTGATTGTTTCTCTTTATGATTCTTTAACATGCTCTTAGTCTCTTGACTTCCTTCATAGTTTTCTTGTCTCATGTTCATTTGTTCAACTTTAGCAATCATCCTTGGACAATCCTCCACCTCATGACCAACAATTTTACAACAAAGACAAATAGGAGATGTACCAGGGCATTCCTTAGCAAGATGCCCCAGTCTTCTGTAGTTATATCACAATGCCAATCCTCTATTTCTCTTGTATGTTCCCCAACCTCTTCTGTACTGCGCACTAGGATCACAATGCTGGACCTGCAATCTGCAAAAAAATCTTTCTAGGTTCCTGCATCCACTTATTAGTCCAAAAATTATTTCTATGCATATGAATAACATATCTTTCTTCATTTCTATTAGCTTTACTTAGATCAAATCTTTCTTCCAATTGCGCCCTAGCTTTCAGACTAGGACAAAATATATTAAACATACTTAAGTTTATGCTTTCAAAAAAAAAAAAATCACTTATCTTACTCTTATCAAAGCACAAAGCTTTACCTATTTTAACATCTTACCTCTTTTCTTCAGATCAGGTTTCTCTCTTAGCACAGAGCTTCGCAAGTCAAGTAGGGTACTACACACTTCAATAGAAGATCTACGCACAGAGCTTCTCTTGTCCTTACTTCAGTTCCCAACAATCATAATTTTAGGTCCCGGGAATAGAACCATTTGTTGGCACAAGGGAAGACCCAGGGTTCAACGTTAATAGTGCACCAACAAAACTCTAACTATCGACCCTTTTGGCAACACCTACGAAGCAAGCGAAGTCTCACCCGAGGTAGAAGCAGGGGGGGTTACAGGACGCAGGTGTCTATAGCCAAGCTGTGACACATATATGTGATAATAACACTTCAGAGAGTACTCTATTAACACTTAGGAGATGAGATGCATTAGTTCATTAGATTTAATAACATCGCAGAACAACCCAAAAGATAGATCGACGCAGTAACAATAAATATTAAGCACTTCAACCACTTAGCACATAACATTAAGTTAGATCTAGCATTCATTCATCTTTACCACAAGTAAAGCACTAATCATCAACATATCTATCTATTATGCATAATCTTCAAGCACTAAGCAAGATCATAACATAAACAACACAACACAAAGAAAACCAAAGACATAAGATATACGTGGTTCACCCCAGTGTGGGGCTACATCCACCAACTGCTTCGTCTTCTTTATTATTCTTCAATCTATTACATTCATCTTATCCTGTGCACTAAGCCACAGAGTCGAGCTTCGCACCAGATAAGAGATATGCACACTGAGCACCAGATCCTCCTTCCCAAAACTAGGTCAAGGCAGATAGCCAACTTCTCTATTGAGCACATAGCCTTCCATACACATTATGTTGCAAAAAGCAACTCAAAACCACTTTCACTTAGCTACTACCACTATTTTCTACTCTTCTACAATACATTCTTGCTTATTTATACTTTTACAATCCCTTACAATAAGGCCTAATCATGGGTAAACCCATGGGTTGACATCCCATAACCCATTACAAAAACCCTAAAGAACCCCTTACAAATCCCACAAAATAAGTGATATCTGCGATCTCAGCTCCAGTTGGGCGCTTCATCTTCAACCAGCCTGTCGAAGTCCAAAAGTGGGCCAAGCTTGACTAAGATTTCCTCAAAACTTGGTCGAGGGCCAATATGTACAAACAAATACTTGGTAGAATTAACATGGATTGGCTTCTAGTGGATCTAGATTATCATGCTCTCTCTTCTATCAAGTCAACCAAGCACCATTCAAGGATCTAGATTGTCATGCTCTCCCTTCTATCTTGTCAACCAAGTTCTATCTGAGTGCAAAGGAATATATAGAGAATGGCACACTTTCGATTAGGAAAACAATGGAAATATAAAAGACATTATAATAAATGTCACTTCATTAATTCTTTGATGTAATGATTTATTTATTTATTTTTAATTTTAGAAAACTTTAAGTATCTAAAATATTTTATTATAAATATCAGTTTAAACATTGATTTTGAACTTTGATGTCATGGTTTTTCAAATTTTGTAAAATATTAAAATTAAAAAAAAAATTAAAACACTAAAAATCAATTAAATTTTATCATAATGCAATTTCATTAACTTTAAACTTATATAATGTTTTTTTTTAAATTTTTAAATTTGATAGGGTGTTTTTTTAGAATTTTATAAAATATTAAAGTTTTATTTATATTATAAACATTGTTTATTAAAGTACAACTTTAGTGAGTCTAATGGTTAAGAACATATGTTCCCTCCTCATAGATTACATGTTCAAATTTAGAGGGGTAGGGTATGCACACCTCTTTATAATTTAGCAATCAAATCATTGCACAGAGGGGGTCCCTTGTCCCACAAACAAGGGGGTTTCACTTAAAATTAGATGATTCTTCTTCTTCTTCTTCTTCTTATTATTATTATTATGACTTGAAATATCAAAATTTCACTTATAATTATATTTATATAAAAAATATTTATTAATGGATTAATGCTTACTATTGATCTTATAAATTCCAACTCTATTTATGACAAGTTCATTTGATATTTAACATTTATTATAAAGACACATTTAAAAAAATATATTTTAGAATAATCGATAAGGGAGTAAGTTATTTATATAATTTTATTTATTTATTAAAATTATATAATTTAATCGCAAGATCGTGTTCCAACGAAGGATAATGATGGCCATGCTGCCTGGAGGGTGGATGACCATTCACGTGTGCATGGTTAAGTTCACATGGAGGCATAGGTGGGAGCTCCATCACTAAGGGATGAAAACACATGAGAGGGTACAAAATGGTTATGGTTTAAGCTGGGGGATGAAGGTTCCATATGGAAACTGTGCAGATGAAAGGATATGTGAGTACCATGAAATCAAAGCCAAATGTATAATGAACTTGAATGAGTAGATGTGCCAAGGAAAGATAATGACGCAAGGTGCATTCATGCATTTTAAGGCATAGGGTAGCAACTGGACTGCAACCTATGTAGATTCCTCAACTCACCAACTCTAGGAGCGACACTTGGGTAATCAAATTGAAACATGGGCCCTTTATGTATTTCTAGTTTTCCTCTTTGTTTATAGTTTTAGGTTCTGTACTAGGGGGGTCCATTTCAATTCTACAAGGTGGGTCATGGGGCACCCCCAATGATCGCTCCTCTACTAAAGGTGAAGTACCAGGTCTGTGATAAGTTCTATATAGTTATACAGGTTGTGGGAAGACCCTAGGGAGAAGGTGCAGACCCAAAATAATGGGTGAACATTGGAGCCCTATTGAGACTGCGAGAGATAATACTTTGGTTTAAGTGGTGTGGTGTTGTAAGATCTTTGTGGTGGGAGTGGGAGTGGTCAAGTGTCTACGTATTGTGGGTCTTAGAGGAATTCGATAGGAAAAATATTTGGTGGAAGAACCCAGGAAAATAGATAGATAGAATGGGACACTCGTCGTATTCAAAGGATCCTAAATCAATGAGGCAGAGGTCTGAGAGGAAATCTAAGGAATAATCTCAGGCCAAGGAAAAATCCAAGTTCAGATTTCAACGAACAGGGGTGGAGAAGGACACACTACTAGCATATAAATGGTATTCTGAGGATACCCCTAATAATATCGAATAGGTGGTCGAGGATTTGATGGGAACTATGAAGAAGAAGAAGATTCAAACCTCCAAGAAACAAATTGAAGATGAATTCCATAATTAGGTGATGGACACATTATTCTCCCAATCATGGGATACAAAGGTCTTTAGGAGAAAGTAATTTCACTGGATAGTAAAAACGTTGGTTTCTACTACACTAGAATAACAAAAGATACAACAACCTAAGGTTTAGGACAAGCTGCTAAGATTAGAGGCCAAATTGAATGCATTCTATTGATTGGTGTTTGGAATAAGTTTCAAGGCCACAACATGGGATCATAAGGTAGGGGAGGGAACAATGGAGTTTGGAGTCACCTCAAACTCAACTAGAACTATCTCCAACCCAATGATTATTGAGGAAAACAACAAGTAAAATCTAGTGAGAAAAGGAAAAGGGCCATTGTATCCTGCCCATCTAAACCTACTCCACCCTATATATTCTACCTATTTAGTTTTTTATGTTTACTCCTCTCCCTAAGAGATATTATAGCATGACTAGTTGGTTGTGCCTTTTAGAATTCTTCCAATTTTGATGATCTATATAAATCAATAGCAATTTAGAAGGGAAGTCAACATGTATATTATGGTGTCGTAGGTCTGATATAATATACATCCCAAAGAACATGACAAGGAAAATGATATTCAATCTTTTTTTGATTTGTGATTGTAAATTTTTTATATAAATATTAATACATAAATCAAACAAATTACAATTTTGTTTTAGATATTTTAACAATTCTTTTTTTTTTTTATACTATTTGTATCAATTTTAAAATAACCAAAATATTTAAAAACAATATTTTAAAACACATAATTCAAATTATTCTAAAAATTTTGACCAAGTTAAATAACATAATAAAAAAAAAAAAAAAATATTATTTACTAAAAATTTAGCTTATCCCCTTTCCCCTTTCTCACTACGTTATCATTTTGACACTATTGTTAAAATGATTATTTTTGAAGTTAGAACATCTTTGTACTTTTATGGTCTAACGATGCCTCTTATGTTAGCTTCAACAACTTGTATTTTTATTTTCCACTCCTATTTATAGAACTTCTTTAGTGCCAACGCGATCAATCAAATTCCATCTTTCTCTAAAAACGATACTCGTCCAATAAAAGTAGAGCGGTTCCAATTGAGTTGAAAGATGAGTCCAAAAGAGACATTGCTTGAGAAACCCTGAAAAAAACAAAAAGAATCAAGAAAAATGTGGAAATGGTTATGGATAAGAAGAAAAACAAGATCCTTATTTCATCTTATTAATTTTTAAAATATAATATCTATAATTTCATAGAAATAATATTTGAAGTTAGAATTATGAAATTCTTTCACTTTTATTTATGAATTTCATAAGAATATATTTTAAATGAGAATTTTCCTAATTGTTTTTTCACTTATGTTTATTAAATGGAAAAATTAACAATTTAGTTTCAATTAGTTGAAAACCATTAAACTAAAAAACAATTTTTTTTTTAATGATGGGCTAGAACTAAAAGAGTCCATAACTTTTACAAGAGTTACATCCATTAAAAAAAATAACTTATTACAAGTCATTCTGACTTTCTCGAGAATTATGACTTAATACTATGAGATGAAGGAAGAAATTTGTGTTAATAAATATAATTTCATCCCCTTTAGTTCTCGTAAACACTCGAGCCTAAGATTTAGATAGAATCTCTCTCGCTTAAAAAGGCTTTTAATTTATTGATTTTTCTCGAAATATAAAAAATGGTTTGATGATTCATCAATATGTCAGTTCTATCTCATGCATCTAAAAGGAATATCCTCAAACAAGGAGGGCCTTCAAATGTAGAATTTTGTAGACATAATCTATGAAATAAAATATATATATATATATATAGAACTAAAGTAAAAAATATAAAATAATCTTTCCAGAAATTGAAGATTAAACGCATTCTTTTCCTTCTCTTTTGCAATTAATTTGACTTAAAAGAATAGTTTGTCGTTGTGTTTGTTTGGAGTATCCACAACCACTATTTTCATCCGTATCTCAGAAGACTTTCCATGGCTATTTGACGTTGCGATGATTGATCCATATAAAAGGAATCAAATTGAGGTTGTGAACATTGATTCCTATAAGGGAACCGAGAGAGGGGTCGTGAACACTGATTCATACATGGAAATATAGATTGGGGTTGTGAAGAATGATTCATATAAGGGGATCCACATTGGGGTTGCAAAGGGTGATACATAAAAAGGAACCGAGACTGGGGTTGCAGAGAATGATCCATACAAGGGTAATGAGATTGGGGTTGCACAGATTGACACATACATGGGAATCGAGACTCGAGTTGCAAAGGGTGATTCATACAAGGGATCCGAGATTGGGGTTGCAAAGACTGATCTATATAATGGTTCTGAAATTGGGGTTGGGTAGATTGATACATACAAGGGAATCGATACTGGGGTTACAAAGACGGATCCATATGAGGGATCTAAGATTGAGGTTGGGTAGATTGATACATACAAGGGAATCGAGACTAGGGTTGCAAAGACTAATCCATATAATAGTTTTGAGATTGGGGTTGGGTAGATTGATACATAGAAGGGAATCGATACTGATGTTGCAAAGACTGATCCATATAAGGGTCTTGACATTGGGGTTGCAAAGACTGGTCCTGCTCGAAACTATCTACGTCTGAATTAGGCAACTCCTGTTGATTTAAAAAAAAAAATTCTCCACGAGGATTTGCAGGCACTACTGAAGGATGTTCAAAGCTGAAGTTTGTAGTAGAATCAAGATTCAACTCATGTTGCCTTAAACATAATTCTCCACCAAGAACTTTTAACAACCCTCTGTTACGCCTAAGAAAAAGCGAAGAACAAAAGGTAATTTTTTTTTTTGGCATTAAGAAAATAACATCAACACATGATCACTACAATGCCTAAGCAACAACATCATAAGTAAAAGTAGTACCAACTGCTCATCATGGAATTCACTTACGACGCATTCAATGCGTCAACTGAGGATAGTGTCACATAAGCATAAATTTCATAGCATATTAGCTCATCACAATCATCTTGAACAATTTACAACAACATTCAATCAGATAATGGATATAAAATGACTACCCTCCGAACCAACCCTGCAAGGTTAGGACCTCCAGGACACATAAACAACGCTCAAGCTCAGGTTCCAATTGATTTTAACCATTTAAGGTCTCAGGGCTGGCGACTGTTTTGAGGAACAAGGAGGTGTCTACATCCCACTAACACAATCAAGTCCAAACTAACTATGCTAAATTAACAACATCAACGATAATCAAATTCATCAATCCATCAATCCTAATCCACAATTAAACATGGCACACGAGTAATCATTCACATAACACATCATAGACCACAATTCAAGACACATGAGTTATCGACTTTATTTCGCAAGGCGCAGGAGAATATAACTAATAAGTCAAGCATATGACAATTTTATTCTAAGGGAGCAAGTAAAAACAACTTTATCTTTTCAAGATGCGCACACGATCTAATTACTGAATCAAGCTTAATTCAACATCAATCAATGCGTGCATGTAATCTTAATTAATTAATTTAACCTATATCATCATTATTCAATGCGCACAGATAAATTAATTATTTAGTCACAACATAATCCATGGCGCATGGTAATCATCTATTTTTACTGGCACAAGAGATCATATAAGATTAGTCAATCCTATGTCATTCATTATTCTAGAGGCACAAGAGTAACTAACCACACAATAATCTGTACAATTGAATTCGTTCAAGGCACAAGACAATTATCAATTAAACTAACGCGTAAAGAGGTCTATTCTATTAAATTCAGGGCGTGAATGAACAAATACCAAGCAATCATACATCAACCTCGTTCAAGGTGCGCAAGGACAATTGATTTGATTTCAATGGTGCAAGAGATTATAACACTAAATTACTCAATTCAAACTTGAAATAAGTAGCTACATATCCAAGAGTCCAATCATCTTCATAAAAGAAACCTTAAGTAATTCACCTGTCTAATTTAAAGGTGATCTAGCTAGGTTAAAGGAATACACCTTACTACACTTAGGCTTTCCGCAACCCCTCTATACATCACTATATTAGGTACCATTAATATTACACTTTCAATCATCATTATAATCATACAAAAATTTCCCATCATTACATTAGATGCATTGAATGAATGATCATATTCAATACTTATCATCATAAAATATTAATCCACAAAAGGATCATATTCAATAAATTACCCTTATAACATTATTGAATAAATAGTTATTAATAAAATTTTACCATTGTTACAACGATTCCATTGAATAAGAGTTTACCATTAGTGAAATAATTATATTGGATGAATACTTTATGAGGGATAAATCCATCTATACACTAGAGACGACAGTTCATTAATCAAACTTACGATTTTAACCTAACATTTAACTAAATTCTAAAAATTATCAAATTAAAAGGGAAACATGGGGGATCAACATTTTCTACAACAACATACCAAAAACGATTGAGTAAACCCGACTAATTGTCTCCTGGGGAAAACGTAGAAGGTACCAACAAGAACTTCATCGAGGGAACAAGCAAAATGTGAAGGTTATCACTCCCAAGTCGCAGAGGGTAGCAACAACAATTTCGCTCGAAGCACCCAACAAAAACGCCAGGCTATTATCCCCCAAATCATAGAGGAGTCCAGACACCACTTCGCATGGAACCACCAACTGAAAACCCAAGGATATTATTCCCCAAATCGCAGAGGAGGCCAACCACTAATTTGCATGGAAACACTGGCCAAAAATGCAGGGATATTATTCCCCAAATCACAGAGGAGGCCAACCACTAATTTGCATGGAAGCACCAACCAAAAACACAGGGATATTATCCCCCAAATCACAAAGGAGCTAGCCATGAATTTGTACGGATCGACCAACAAAAACGCAGGGCTAACTTTTCCCCAATCCGCAGAGGAATATAGCCACGAATTTGTAGGGATCGACCGACAAAAACGTAGGGACAATATTTCCCCAATTCGCAGAGGAAGCTAGCAATGAATTTGCAGGGATCCACCAGAAAAAATGTAGGGATAATATTTCCCCAATTTGCAGAGGAAGCTAGCCACAAATTTATAGGGTGAAACAAGCAAAACACAAGGTTAAATCCTAGCATTCGTTGAGGGTAGAGACAGGATGATACACAAAAAAAATTGGAGTAAGAGGCTGAGCGTCGGTGTGAAGGAAAACGCTGGGAAAGGGTTCAGTCACAACACGCCACATCTGGGGCACCCGAAAACATGACATCAACTCTCCTCAAGACACACAACTAAAACAACAATGAACAAAGCATGATCAACAAGCACAATCCATAGGTGATAGCCAACCGACGATAGCTCTATGCGAAGGGTTCATTCCTTGAGAAGAAAGGAATACGATGAGTTTATGAAGAATGTTTCTGGGAAAAAGGGTGGAAATGCAGAGCTCTTAGCTCCCCAAACACAGAGATAAACATTGCGCAACACATAAAGAAAAATGCAGATCCCCTTTGGTATTACAACCAATCTAGGTGACAGTGCCCAACAATCCTTGTTTTACATAATTAATTTGGATTCAAGTTAACAGAAGGAGGCAACGTTAATTCTAAACAGTGGATAAAAAACAAAACAATCTTCATAATAACATAGTTAATTCATTCCAAGGGACAAAGAACATAGTGGTTTTCACAGTAATAACGAGCTTCTTTTGGAAAGGTTTCGATAAAGGGTTGCATCATTCCAGAGGACACGAAATTAAGGATAGAAAATTTTGATGAGGGAGAACGATCTTTTGAAATACATCCAAAAATAAGGTACATGAAAAATTTAATAACAATATTATTTAAAAACATGAATTTCCTCATCGTTGAAAATTTTGATTGGTGGGAAAATCCAGCAGCCCTTCTTGAATGAAATAATATAAATTATAGTTGCTCCAAGAATGCAAGCTATACAAATTTCTTTTCAACGACAAGGAAATTGACAAATGATATTATGAATACAAATGGTTACGGCTATTGTCAAACTTAATTACATCTTAAATCTTTTACAAGTGCAAATTCAAATAAAAATACCGTATCCGATGTGTTGAATTTCGAAGATATTCTCCCATGATCTCGCTCCATCCAGCTCCCGCTTGCCAACCACTGAGACCTCACCGGTACCTCCCAACCAATGCTAGGGGTACTCTTCTTCCCCCTGAGCCCCCCGAGCTGCAAAGGGGCCACACACAAAATACCAGAGAATGCTAGCTCCCAGCTCGCCTCGCAAGGTCGAGCTACCACTCGTTATCCGAGCTCGGTATCCCAAATCCCACAAGAAAAAACCAGTCAAGATAAATTTCGACAGTGTAACCTTACACATACCAGACGTGATCCATACTCCTCCTCTACCATCCTTTTTATAGAGTTTTCTTAGTGATTAGTTTCCCAAACCCTCATTAGATTCTTTTTATTAAATTTAATTAGGATAAACCTCCCCCGTACACATGTCACTCGATCCCTTAGTTGCACTAGAAAATCAATTTATTAATTAATTAAATTTGCCTATTTCTGTCACCCACCTAAAAGCATTCCTAAAACCGCTCCTCGGTGTCCCTTTATTCCCTTACATTTCTTAAATGACTGACGCCTTTATTAAAACCTAGTTGAGTTCATAATTAGAAGGTTCCAAAGACTAGATTCCCTACTATGTTAGAAATTACCCTTTTCCTTAAGTTTCCCCCTTTCTTCTTAGTTCAGATGTAGCAAGTTTAGATATAAACAACAATTTACCCTTTTAATAGTTTAATCCTCCATTAAAATTTTACTTTAATTATTAATGTTTGAATTTTCTTTACCCCCTTATTGTTACAAGTCCAGTTAGTTTTGTTTTGTTCGCATGTTCTACTTAGACCTAGGTTTTAAATTCACTAGGCTTGGCGACAATTTTTAAGGGAAAAATTAGTCATTAAACTTTTCTCATACCATCACTCATTTTAAGGCCGACCAGGTCCTAAGGAGGCATAGTTTTCTAGGTACTAGGTTTATTAAATTACCAGAGTAAAAAAAAATCTTGACGTTCCCTTCAAGACGCACTACGTGATCCAAGGGTGACACTCGCTTGCATTCTTGTTTTAATTGCGCGACGTGCCCTTCAATATGCACTAAGTGCTCCAAGGGTGCCACTCGCCTTTTGATTGAATTCGGTAGACGTAAAACCCCTGGAGTCAATAATACATCAGGTGACCTTGTGGGAGATTAAGGGCCTTTAAGGAATAAGGACCCTGCCTTATTGCGCACCCTTTAGAATCATCGTGAGCGACTGTCACTGTCTGCCCTCATGACATCGCGGGTATTCTCGAACTAGGTAATTGTTAACCTACAATTCAAGCCACGATGAGAGTGTTAGTAGGCTGTTGTAGGGATGTTGCCACACCTCTCCCTCAATGTCTCTGGTTGTTGTGTGTGACCCCTTTACTCCAAATGTCAGTTTGGTCGACAAGCTATCATCAACCTGCATCCATCAACGAAACATGTTAGTGATAACAATCAACATCATAATATTTAGTCATATATCACATATGTAATATCAAAACATTCAAACTATAACAGTCCACTCCCTGACTTGATCCGGATTCCAAGGAGATCCATTGATTCCATCGACATCCTCAAACGTGTAGAGTCCTGCACACTTAGAAAAACTAGTCAATAGCAACTATCAATATAAATATAAAAAGATAACACATCATTAGATCCTCAACATTTCATAATCATAATCAAAACAATCAATATATAATGAACCAGATCACTTACATGTAAGTGTCCTAAAAGAATAAATCCAATCAGGGTTGCGCAAGAGAAGGATGTTTTAAACTTCGTCCCGAAGTTTCACAGTATATAGGTGCCAAAATAAAGTGCCTATCAATATCAATATGTCTAGCTATCAAACAAAAATGGAAAATGCTGACCCATATCATATGCGTCCTCCCAAGTCGCCAAGTGCGGACTATAGTTGTCCCACTAAACCTTAACCTGATCTATTGTTCGACGTCGTAGATTTCGAATGCGATGGTCAAGGATGTGGATTGGATCCACCATGAGTGCACCCTTGTCCTATACCTGCAATGAAATCATGTGAAGCACATGTGTAGGATCACTAACATAATGTTTCAAAGCAGATACGTGAAAAACATCGTGCATACGCATCAAAGAATCATGCAAGGATAGTCGATAGGCCATGAGACCCTTCCTTTCCACAACCTTGAAAGGTCCCACAGACCTAGGAGAGATTTTAGTACCCTTTCCAAACTTGATCGAACTCTTATGTGGTTTCACCCGTAAGAAGACTCGATCACCAATTTCATAACTATAGTCGACACAATGTGCATCGACATAACTCTTCTACCGATCCCACGCTTCCTTTATCCTTTGTCTTATTGTTCGCATTTGTTCGTCCATTTCTTGGATCGCTTCTGGTCCTACCAGGACCCTATCCTCATGCCAATCCCAACTCAAAGGTGTCCGACACGGTCGCCCGTAGAGAAACTCAAACAACGCCATCTTAATGGTGCTTTGATAACTATTGTTATATGGAAATTCTATCAGTGGCAAGAATTATTCCCAACACTTCTATTGGTCCATCACGTACATACACAACATATCCTCCAGGATTTTCTTCATTTGTTTGGTCTGTCCGTTTGTCTCCAGGTGATACACGGTACTGAAGTTAAGTTGGGTTCCCAAGGCCTCTTGGAAACTAGTCCAGAATCGACCCGTAAACATCGACCCTCTATCAGATATGATTCTCTTAGGCACACCATGCAGCCTCACAATCTCGCTGATGAAAACTCTAGCTATGTCAGGTGCCTGATACGTCATACACACAGGGATAAAATGAACACTCTTCATTAGAGTGTTAACTACCACAAAAATCAAGTCATGCCTTCTTGCCGTCAGTGGCAATCCAACAATGAAATCTATCGAAATGACCTCCCATTTCGATTTCGGAATAGCGTGTGGCTATAGTTGTTAATGTTTAAGCCATTATTATAGTTCTTTGTATTTCAATATATAACAATAGCGTAATACAAGATCACTGAGAAATACACAATCACAAGAGACACAACATTTATCCTGGGAAACCCTCTAGGGGAAGAAAACCTAGCAAAACTTCCTTATTATAGATAGCCAATACAATGCCAAGAGATAACTCAAGCAAATACAGAAAGTCCTCTCCTAAAGATGCACCTCTCTCTCTCTCTCTCTCTTCTCCAACTGCAGTTCCAAAACTTGTCTCTCAATGAGCAAGTGAAGTGTKTCTAAGTGAGGCACTAGACTCCTTATTTATACAAGACTGGCATGTGTGGGAGTGTCCTTTCACTGGCAGGGCCGACTTCTTCTACTGGGTGGTTATAACCACCTTTATTATATTCTGGGGCCTCTTTAATATATTCTAGGGCCGACTTCTCTTTCTGCCTATTACAATTACATTATGACCAATCCGCAAAAGGGGATTTGGTCCTTTTACAATAGCCAACATGATCAATCCACAATGGGGATTGATCCAATGAATAATATATCAAATAATAATAAGAATACACTTTGCAGTTACATTATTTCAACACTCCCGCTTAACAAGAAGGGTATTCTTCAACAACATCAGATGAGAGAGAGGCCTTTATCATCAACAACATCAAGAGGATAGCATCATCAATATCATCTTGGAACACTGACTGTCGTATCTATAAATCATCGGAAGTTTTCTTCATCGACAACATCGTCATTCTCAAAAGAATGAAATCATCATCTACATCAATATGTATTAGTATAAAACTAATACATCATCATCATCACAACACGAGTCTGGTTCATCATAATAATACTAGACTGGATTTATGTCACAACTATCAAGCTGGAAGCACAGTTCTAGTCTCATCTCATAGTCTTGCTTTACATCACAGCAATAAAGTTGGAAGCAAGATACTCGTCCTGCTTTACATCACAACAATCAAGTTGGAAGAAGGATACTAGACTAGATTTACGTCACAACTATCCAGCCGGAAGCACAGTGCTAGTCTCATCTCATTGTCTTTCTTTACGTCACAACTGTCAAGCCGGAAGAAAGATGATCATCTTGTTTTACGTCACAACAATCAAGCTGGAAGTAGGATACTAGACTGGATTTATGTCACAACTGTCAAGCCAGAAGCTTAGTACTAGTCATGTCACATCTTCTTGCTTTACGTCACAACCAACCGGTTGGAAGCAAGATACTAGACTAGCTTTGTGTCACAGATGTCAAGCCAGAAGCTCAGTACTAGTCACATCACATCTTCTTTCTTTACGTCACAACCATCTGGTTGGAAGCAAGATACTAGACTAGCTTTGCGTCACAACTATCAAGCCAGAAGCTTAGTACTAGTCACATTGCATCTTCTGGCTTTACGTCACAACCATCTGGTTGGAAGCAAGATACTAGACTAGCTTTGTGTCACAACTGTCAAGTTGGAAGCTCAGTACTAGTCACATTACATCTTCTTGCTTTACGTCACAAACATCCGGTTGGAAGAAAGATATGTCTGATCACAACAACTACTCCCCCTTTCGAGGAAGGTCCTTTCGGACTATACCAAGCTTATCTCGAAAGTGCTCAAACTTTACACGAGATAGAGGCTTGGTCAACACATCAACAACCTGTTCATTCGTGCTAACGTACTGGAGCTTTATGGCTCCCCTATGCACCATGTCATGGATGTAATGATATCGAATCTCTATGTGCGTTGACCTGTCATGGAATACATGATTCTCTGTCATCTTATGCAGCTCTGGTTATCACATAGGATCATGGTTGCTTTCATCTCTAGGTCAAATAGGCCGGTTAGCAAATTTCGAAGCCATATAGCTTCGCAGCTGGCAGAACATGCAACAATGTATTCTGCTTCCATTGTGCTTAGATAAATGCTAGATTGCTTCCTACTTTGCCACGAGATCATGGCTGATCGCAAACTGAAACAACATCCTGAAGTGATTTTCCTGTCAGAAACACTTCCT
>ML783072.1:726664-746653 GCA_009831015.1 Picea engelmannii
ATGTCTAGTTTGGTGTTCGACAGGTACATCAACGATCCAATAATTTGTCTATACAGCGTGGCATCAATCAATTCTGACGAAGTGTCGACCAACAACTTCAAATTCGCTTCCATGGGTGTATTCATGGACTTGCATTCCAACATGTCGAATCTCTTTAGGATTTTGACTGCATACTTCCCTTGGTTAAGGAAGATCCTCTCTAGAATTTGCCATACCTCAAGACCTAAGAAATAATGCATTAGGCCGAGGTATTTCATTTCAAATTCTGAGGCAAGTCTCTTCTTACATTCAGTGATGAGATTTTCTTCTCCGGTTAAGAATAAGTCATCCGCATATAGAAGTAATATCACTGGCTCATCGTTCATAACCTTGAAATAGAGGTTAGAATCTGCTTTACTCTTGGTAAAGCCCAAGCTCGTCAGGAAACTATTTATTTGACCATACCAAGCTCTAGGAGCTTTCTTCAATCCGTACAATGCTTTCTTCAACCTGCAGACATGAGACTTCCTGTCTTCAACTTCAAATCTTTGAGGTTTCTCTATATACACTTCCTCTTCAATGACACCATTTAGGAAAGCTGTCTTCACGTCCATCTGGTGTAACTTGCACTTCATCTTAGCTGCAAGAGCTATGATGGTTTTGATCGAAGTGTATCTGACTACAGGAGTGAATGTCTCTTCATAGTCAATTCCTTCCTTTTGAGAAAATCCACGAGCAACAAATCTTGCTTTATACTTCTCAATACTTCCATCAACAACATGTTTTATTTTGAAGAGCCATTTGGAGGATGACACATCTTTACTTTTCGGTCTGGGAACTATTTCCCATACTTCGTTCTTTATTATGGATTGGTATTCCTCTTTCATGGCATCTGCCCATTCTTTCCTCTGAATGGATTCTTCAAAGAAGGTAGGCTCCTCCTTTAGAAGATCACACATCAAAGTTGTATAACTGGAGAATGGCTTTGGTCTTTTCACATGTCTTGTAGTTCCTTCGGGAACACCATACTTCTCTCCATATTGAATAATCTCCCTAGCCCAAGCTGGCTTTCTTTTATGGAGGATCGTCATCTGAGGAGGTTCTTGAACTTCTAATATATCATGGTCTTCTAGAATTTCCTCATCAGGGGAAATTATGACTTCCCTCACTGGTTCTGCGGCTCTGGGAACCTCCCTCACTGCAGTTCCGGGGATTACAGATTCCTCTTCATATATTTCTTCAAGCTGACATCTTCTTGATTTCTTGAGCGCTGCATATTCATCAAAGGTCACATCCCTGCTAATCTCAATGTGACGGTGACCTGGTATATATATTCTGAAGGCCTTGGAGACCTCACAATATCCCACAAATATTCCTTTCTTTCCTGAAGGTTCCAACTTATTTCTCTTCTCTTTCGGTATATGAATAAATACTAGGCAGGCAAATATTTTGAGATGGCTTACCTCTGGATTCTTTTTGGTGAACATCTCTTCCGGGGTCTTGAGCCCAAGTGCACTATGGGATAATCAGTTCTGCACATATACAACTACCATTGCTACTTCTGCCCATAAGCACATAGGAAGATCTTGATCATGGATCATAGTCTTCACAACTTCCATTATCATTCTGTTCTTTCGTTCAACTACACCATTTTGTTGGGGATTATAGGGAGTAGTGAGTTCCCTCTTGATCCCAACATCTTTGCAGAATTTCACAAACTCTTTTGAGGTATATTCTCCTCCATTATCTGACCTGAGTATCTTAATATTTCTTTCAGAAAGATTCTCTATCAAGGCTTTGAATTCCTTGAACTTGCTAAACACTTCATCTTTAGATTTCAAAATATATATCCAGGTCTTACGAGAATAATCATCAATACATGATACATAATACACATACCCACTAATGGAGGATGATGGCATTGGGCCACATACATTTGAATGAATGAGCTCTAGGACTCCTTCTGCTTTGTTGTCTCTCTTCGGAAAAGGGTTCTTAATGTTCTTCCATTGTGCACATCCATTGCATACGCCTTCATGGTCAACCTTGAGTTCTGGAAAACTTGTGACCGCTTTGCATATGTATGGTAGCGCCTTGTAGTTGATGTGAGCTAATATTCTATGCCAAAGTTCACATAAGTTTTCAATGGCATGGGTCATGGTAGCCTCTGAGTGACCCTTTAGTTTATACAAGCCATTCTCTTCACTTCCAATGATGATTGCTTCATTTAAGGTTTCTCCTTTAGCCCACATAAGAACTTCTCCATCTATAAAGGCAACTCTGAAGCCTTTCTTTTCTAAATCTGAAATGGAGAGTAGGTTCTTTGTCAAACCTGGTACATATAGTACGTCCTTCATTTTTAGTGAATTCCCTGAATTCAATTTGTAGTTTGATTCTCCCACTCCCTTGATGGGATATTGGTAATCATCTCCAAGTGTCACTTTCTGAGATATAAGAGAGAATGTCTCTTTGTCCTGTCATGTGCTTGGATGCACCACTATCAATGAGCCAAGTGTGCTCTCCAGGTGTTACAGATCCTGAGAGGGTCGAGATTAAGACATGGTCTTTGATCTGATCTCTTATCATCTTTGCGGGTGGCTCTTCATCTTCGACTACATGGGCATGGTGCCTCTTATTTTTTATCTTGTATTCTTCTCATCTGGCTGGATAGAATTTTGCAATGTGTCCCATCTTATCACAATGGTAGCATTGTACAAATGAGTAATCTCTTTCCTTTCGTTATCCTTTCTTATGAAATCTCCTTTGATGAGATTATTTATTATTGAATTTGTTTGGCGGTTAAGGCTCTTTATGAGTCTCCTTTTGGAATTAGGGTTTCTTCCTTCCTCTTTTGGTGTGAGTAGCTAGGGATTGATCATCATCTCTTTCCAGTAGCACTTCACGGTTAGCTACTCTTGTTTCTTCTTGG
Organism: Picea engelmannii; assembly: GCA_009831015.1. Lineage (NCBI taxonomy): Eukaryota > Viridiplantae > Streptophyta > Pinopsida > Pinales > Pinaceae > Picea > Picea engelmannii. The sequence continues at coordinate 729,573 of ML783072.1, forward strand.
ATGCATTCTTCCCATAGACTATCAAAATTTAGTTTCTCCGTTCTGGCACATATCGTTTGGATGAATGCATCCCAAGGTATTGTGAGACCATTTAGGGCCTTCATTATGAGTTCGTCTTCGTCTATGGTATATCCAATCGCTTCTAACTGTTCTTTGAATTATGAGATTCTGGAGAAATATTCCTGAATTGTTTCTCCTTTCTGCATCCTTGTATTCTTCAATTGAGTTCTTAGATTCATCTTTAGGTTTATGTTATTTCCTTCATACAGTCTGGTCAAGGCATCAAACATTTATTTCAGAGTCTTCTTAGAAGACACATAAGGAATCATGTGGTCTTTGATTGAATCTACAATGATTCTTTTGGCCTTGATTGTGTCCTTTTGATGCTTGGCTTTTTCTGCAGCATCGTCGGGTTCTAGAATTTCTCCTTGGATGAATTTTGCTAGGTCATTCTCTTCAAGAACGAGTCCAATGCTATACTTCCAGGCACATAATTTTTCCACACCTTCCATCTTGTCAACAAGCTTAGTGCTTGTAGACATGTTTTACCTGGAGCTAGGAAAATGATCGAAAAATGAAAATGCTCAAAATCAAATTCTGAACTTACCAGGAGGTGCGCTTGGCTTAGGTGAGTAGCCTGGTGTGCTTGAATATGAGAAAATCCAACTTTTACCCCTCCAAACTTGATCTGCGGATTTCTGGACTGGTGCTTCTGTTTTTTTGGTACCTTTGTTAATTTGGTACTTCTGGTTCTTTGGTTTTCTGGTACTTCTGGTACTTTGTGAAACTAGGGTTTCACTTTTCGGGAGATCTAGCCACTAAAACGGTGCACTGAGAGTGCCAAAGTAATCCTTGGGGGAGGGCGCACTTTTCTAGATAGGTTTAGGGATGAAATGCTTCACCATCAAAAAACCCTAATTTGCATGTACGACAACAGTGACATTTTTCACTCTTGTGAAAGATGCTTTCTTCAGCTTGGATCTGATACCATGTTAATGTTTAATCCATTATTATAGTTCTTTGCATTTCAATAGATAGCAATGGCATAATACAAGATCATTGAGAAATACACAATCACAAGAGACACAACATTTATCCTGGGAAACCCTCTAGGGGAAGAAAACCCAACAAAACTTCCTTATTATAGATAGCCAATACAATGCCAAGAGATAACTCAAGAAAATACATAAAGTCCTCTCCTAAAGATGCGCCTCTCTCTCTCTCTCTTCTCCAACTACAATTCCGAAACTTGTCTCTCAATGAGCAAGTGAAGTGTGTCTAAGTGAAGCGCTAGCCTCCTTATTTATACAAGACTGGCATGTGTGGGAGTGTCCTTTCACTGGCAGGGCCAACTTCTTCTACTGGGTGGTTATAACCACCTTTATTATATTCCGGGGCCTCTTTAATATATTCTGGGGCCGACTTCTCTTTCTGCCTATTGAAATTACATTATGACCAATCCACAAAAGGGGATTTGGTCCTTTTACAATAGCCGACATGATCAATCCACAATGGGGATTGATCCAATGAATAATATCAAATAATAATAAGAATACACTTTGCAGTTACATTATTTCAACAGTAGTAATCCTGTCGGATGTCTATGTTCAGTCTTCACCTGCTGACATTCTAGACATCTTGCCACGTAGTTGACTATGTATGCCTTCATTCCCTTCCATAAAAATAAGGGTTTAAGGTCTGACCTCATCTTCGTGATTCCAGGATGAGCCATGTACACGGCTCTATGAGCCTCATTTAGGATCAAACTCCCCAACTTGTCGTTGGGCGGTACATAAATCCAATTATTAAATCTCAATAATCCATCATTGTCCACAGTAAACCCCTCAAATTTTGGCACCATCATTGTGTTTTGTTTGATAAAATCCTTGACCTCTTTGTACTAGTCATCGTCGCGTTGTAAAGTTAGAATTTTTTCACATAGATTCATCTGAAGAGGAATCACTGAAAATATGTGTGGTTTCCGACTCAACACATCAACCACTTTGTTCACTGTTCCTTTTATGTAAGTAATCTCGAAATCGTACTCGCTAAGAAATTCCGACCAACAACTTTGTCGCATGTTCAAGTCGCTTTGCATGAAAATGCGTTGTAAACCACAGTGGTCCATTTTTAGTTCAAATTTCCGTCTGATCAAGTTGTTTCTCCAAACTCTCAAGGCATATACAATGGCTAACAACTCCAAATCGTGCATCACATAGTTCTCCTCATGCCTTCTCAACTTTCCCCAGATGTAAGCGATCACTCGGTTGTTTTGCATCAAGACTCCGCCTAAGCCTTCCTTGGATGCATCAGTGCATACCAAGAAGTCCTTGTCCATGTCAGGGACCTTTAGTATCGGCATTGTCATCAATATCTCCTTGAGCCTCTGAAATACTTCCATGCATTTCTCGGTCCAAACAAACTTCTTTTCCTTCTTATGCAATTATGTAATCAAATTTGCTATCTTTGAAAAACTCTCGACGAACCGTCGATAATATCCCACTAAACCCATGAAGCTACACACTTTTGGGACATTTGTTGGCACATGCCATTCCATAATAGCCTCAAACTTTGTGGGATCCACCACGATGCCTTCGTCGGAGATGACATGCCCTAAATAATGAATCTTCGATTGATAAAACAAGCATTTTGACAGTTTCCCAAACAATTTGTTCTCTCATAGACATTGTAGTACCAACCGCAAGTGTTCGTCATACTCCTCCATCATCTAAGAATATATAAAGATATCGTCAATGAATACTTTGATGAACTTGTCCAAGTATTCACGGAACACCCTGTTCATCAAATTCATAAATAACCCTGGGGCGTTTGTCAGTCCAAACAGTAAAATAGTAAACTCGTAATGTCCAAACCTCGTCTTAAAGGCGGTCTTAGGGATGTTGTTCTCCTTGATCTGTAACTGGTGATACCCATATCTCAAGTCAATCTTCAAAAACATCGTTGCACCTTTCATCTGATCAAACATATYGTCAATCCTTGGCAACATATATTGATTCTTGATCGTTGCCTTGTTCAATTGACARCAGTCAATGCAGAGTCTCCACGAGCCATCCTTCTTCCGTATGAAAATAAAAGGCGCACCCCATAGTGACACACTTGGACATATGAGTCCTAGGTCCAACAACTCCTTCAGTTGCATTTTCAGCTCCTGTAACTCYAGAGTTGACATCCGATAAGGAGTTCTTGCTATCGGTTCGGTTCCTGGTTTTAGGTCGATGGTAAATTMTAATTCCCTCTCCGATGGAAACCCTGGTAACTCCTATGGGAAGACATTCACAAAATCTCATACTACAGAAAGGTTTTCCAGTCCTTCCACCATGCCTTTTTCATTCAACACAAGGATCGCATATAGCTGGCATCACTTGTGCATGCTCTTCCATAGTTGTAGGGAAGAGATGAACCTTAGGGAAAATCCCTGGTTCCTACCTACAATCATGCATCTCTGTCCCTCATCATCGACCAAGCTCAACTGTTTCGTCTTACAGTTGAGTATCGCCTCATGTGATTCCAACTAGTCCATACTGATCATGACGTCAAAAGACACTAAGATCGTGATGTATAGGTTGGCCCTTGTGACAAACTCTCCCAGGTTAAGGTTATAACTTGTAACCTTTCCTCCAACCTTCTTTTTTGGCTCTCGAAGCCATTTCTACAAAGCTAAACTTGTCCTGTTTGACTGGCTTTACCTTAATTCTTTTTAGCGCTGCACCAGAAATAAAACTCTCCGTAGCACCTAGATCTATCAAAATACTAAGGGTATGGTCAACGACGATACCTGATGTTTCGAGGAAAGTATACTAGTGCTCTGCCTGGCAGTTATTCACCGCTACATAAAACCGATGGGCCTTGCCCAAATCTCCCACGGTAGTGAGTCCTGCTGATCTTGATGCTCTGGTCCTCTCAACTGGGTAGTCATGCTGGTAATGTGGCTCTCCACATGTCCAACACCCTGTCTTCGGTCCAATACTCCTGGTACTTGAAGTAGAAGCTGACTGCCCACCGACATAGAACCTTGGTCTGTTATGTTGAAGAGGCCTAAATTGTTGCTGCTGCAGTCGACGTTGCTGTTGGTGCTATGGTCCTCTGTAAGGAGTCCGCTGCTAAGGCGTTGTTCATCATGGTGCGGTGAATGTGGATCCTCTAGGAGTGCCTCGATACCCCAGTGCATGCCTAACTGGTGTTTGATGCTGCTGCACACTAGATGTCATCGGTCCTGTCGGTCTCACCGGAGTCTTGCTCTGATCCCCATTGATGAGCTCCTCCTCTGCTATGAGGGACTTATAGATAACATCGTTCAAGTTTTGAGGCATCAGAATCCTCACTTTTGCACAAATGCTGACATTAAGGCTAAACAAAAACTTGTTGACCTTAAGCTTCTCGGTATTCAGGTGTGGAGCATACCAAATCAACTCTATGAAATAGACCTTGTACTTGGGCACCGTACGACCGCCCTGTCGCAATGCGTTGAACTCATTGAGATGATGCTCAATGCATTCTTCAAACATATACCTCTCCTGGAACTATTCCTCAAACAATTCCCATGACATGCCTTCGACAACCATGTTCAATTACGGTAGGAGCGTCTTCCACCATAGAAGAGCGCTCCCCTTCAATTGAAAGACCGCCATGCGGACCTCCATGTTGGAGTTATAGTCGCGAAGTGCAAAGCACATTGCCATATTCTCCAACCATGCCTCGATGGCTGCGCCGTCCGAGGCACTAAAGAACTTGGGAAATTTGGCATTCTCGAGTTCTTGGTGAATGCTAGCAGTACCGGTTGGGGCATGTGGTGGACCCTTAAGAGGTGACAGCGCCCTGGCCTCATATCTATCCAAACGGCTGATCAGTGCCTTTGACATCCTCTGAAAGGATCTCATCAACCCAACCACATCACCCACAACTATATGTTCCTGCCCGACAACCTGTTCGTCTCCCTGGGGTTTAGACCCCTTGGGCGTGGATGTTACTGGGGGCGTCACACCACCTCCCCTAGCACCCCGTTGTCTTCCTCCTCGACGTTCTCTAACCATGATTACCTGCACGAATACAAATCAATTTTAATTAGAGACATGTTATAATCAAGTATCCAATCAATGAAAGCTGTTGTGATCCCAAGTCATGGGTTGAACCAACTCTGATACCATATGTAACAACCCTCTTTTACGCCTAAGAAAAAGTGAAGCACAAAAGGTAAATTTTTTTTTTGGCACACATCAACACATGATCACTGCAGCTCCTAAGCAACAACATTAGAAGTAAAATCAGTACCAACTACTTATCATGGAATTCACTAACGACGTATTCAACGCGTCAACGAAGGATAGGGTCACATAAGAATAAATTTTATATCATATTATCTCATCACAATCATCTTGAACAATTTACAACCACATTCAATCAGATAATGAATATAAAATGACTACCCGCCCAACCTACCCTACAAGGTTAGGACCTCAAGGACACATAAGCAACGTTCAATCCCAGGTTCCAATTGATTTTAACCATTTAAGGTCTCAGGGCTAGCGACTGTTTTGAGGAACAAGGAGGTGTATACATCCCACTAACACAATCAAGTCCAAACTAACTATGTTAAATCAACAACATCAATGATAATCAAATTCATCAATCCATCAATCCTAATCCACAATTAAACATGGCATGCGAGTAATCATTCGCATAACAAATCATATACCACAATTCAAGACGCATGAGTTATCGACTTTATTTCGCAAGGTGCAGGAGAATATAACTAATAAGTCAAGCATATGACAATTTTATTCTAAGGGTGCAAGTAAAAACAACTTTATCTTTTCAAGATGCGTGCGTGATTTGATTATCGAATCAAGCTTAATTCAACATCAATCAATGCACGCATGTCATCTTAATTACTTAATTTAACCTATATCATCATTATTCAATGCGTGCAAATAAATTAATTATTTAGTCATAGAATAATCCATGGCGCATGATAATCATCTATTTTTACTGGCGCAAGAGATCATATAAGATTAATCAATCCTATGTCATTCATTATTCTAGAGGCACAAGATTAACTAACCACACAATAATCCATAAAATTGAATTCGTTCAAGGCACAATACAATTATCAATTAATCTAACGCGTAAAGAGGTCTATTCTAGTAAATTCAGGGCGCGAATGAACAAATACCAAGCAATCATACATCAACCTCGTTCAAGGCGCGCAAGGGAAATCACTTTAATTTCAATGGTGCAAGATATTATAACACTTAATTACTCAATTCAAACTTGAAATAAGTAGCTACATATCCAAGAGTCCAATCATCTTCATAAAATAAACCTTAAGTAATTCACCTGTCTAATTTAAAGGTGATCTAGCTAGGTTAAAGGAATACACCTTACTACACTTAGGCTTTCCACAACCCCTCTATACATCACTATATTAGGTACCATTAATATCACTCTTTCAATCATTGTTATAATCATACAAAAATTTCCCATCATTAAATTAAATGCATTGAATGAATGAACATATTCAATACTTATCATCATAAAATATTAATCCATAAAAGGATCATATTCAATAAATTACCCTTATAACATTATTGAATAAATAGTTATTAATAAAAGTTTACCATTATTACAACGATTCCATTGAATAAGAATTTACCATTAGTGAAATAATTATATTGGATGAATACTTGATGAGGGCTAAATCCATCTATACACTGGAGATGACAATTCATTAATTAAACTTATGATTTTAACCAAACATTTAACTAAATTCTAAAAATTATCAAATTAAAAGGGAAACACGGGGGATCAACATTTTCTACAAGACCATACCAAAAAAGATTGAGTAAACACGACTAACTGTCTCCCGGGGAAAACATAGAAGGTACCAAAAAGAACTTCGTCGAGGGAACAAGAAAAACGCGGAGGTTATCACCCCCAAGTCGCAAAGGGTAGAAACAATAATTTCACTGGGAGCTCCCAGCAAAAACACTGGGACATTATCCCTCAAATCGTAGAGGAGGCCACCCACCACTTTGCATGGAACCACCATCCAAAAACGCAGGGATATTATTCCCCAAATCGTAGAGGAGGCCAGCCACTAATTCGCATGAAACCACCAATTGAAAATGCAGGGATATTATTCCCCAAATCACAGAGGAGGCCAACCACTAATTTGCGTGGAACCACTAGCATAAAATGCAGGGATATTATCCCCCAAATCAAAGAGGATCTAGCCACTAATTTGCAGCGATCGACCAACAAAAACATAGGGATAACATTTCCCCAATTTGCAGAGGAAGATAGCCACGAATTTGCAGGGATCGACCGACAAAAACATAGGGATAATATTTCCCCAATTCACAGAGGAATCTAGCAACGAATTTGCAGGGATCCACTAACAAAAACACAGGGCTAATATTTCCCCAATTCACAGAGGAAGCTAGCCATGAATTTGTAAGGTGAAACAAGCAGAACACAAGGTTAAATCCTGGCATTCGCTGAGGGTAGAGACGAGATGATACACAACAAAAACTGGAGTAAGAGGTCGAGCGTCGATGTGAAGGAAAACGCTGGGCAAGGGTTTAGTGACAACACGCCACATCTGGGGCACCCAAAAACATGGCATCAACTCTCCTTGAGACACACAACTAAAACAACAACGAACAAAGCATGAACAACAAGCACAATCCATAGGTGACAGCCAATCGACGAGAGCTCTGTGGGAAGGGTTCAATCCTTGAGCAGAAAGGAATACAATGAGTTTGTAAAGAACGTTTCTATGCAAAAGGGTGGAAATGAAGAGCTCTTAGCTCCCCAAACGCAGAGAAAAACATTGCGCAACACAAAAAGTAAAATGCAGACCCCCTTTGGTCTTACAACCAATCTAGGTGACAATGCCTAACAATCCTTGTTTTATAGAAGTAACTTGGATTGAAGTTAACAGAAGGAGGAAACACTAATTCTAAACGGTGGGTAAAACACAAAACAATCTTCATAATAACATAGTTTAGTCATTCCAAGGGATGAAGAACATAGTGGTTTTCGCAGTAATAATGAGCTTCTTTTGGAAAGGTTTCGATAAAGGGTTGCATCATTCCAGAGGACGAGAAATTAAGGATAGCAAATTTTATTACGCAGAACGATCTTTTAAAATAAATCCCAAAATAAGGTACATGAAAAAATTAATAACAATATTATTTAAAAACATGAATTTCCCCATTGTTGAAAATTTTGATTGGTGGGAAAATCCAGCAGCCCTTCTTGAACGAAATAATATAAATTATAGTTGCTCCAATAATGCAAGCTATACAAATTTCTTTTCAACGACAAGGAAATTGGAAAATGATATTCTGAATACAAATGGTTGTGGCTATTGTCAAACTTAATTACAATTTAAATCCTTTACAAGTGAAAATTCAAATAAAAATATCATATCCGACGAGTTGAATTTCGAAGATGTTCTCCCACGATCTCGCTTCATCCATCTCCCACTTGCCAACCACTGAGACCTCACCGATACCTCCCAACCAATGCTAGGGGTAATCTTCTTCCCCCTGAGCCCCCCGAGCTATAAAGGGGCCACACACACAATACCAAAGAATTCTAGCTCCCATCTCACCTCGTAAGGTCGAGCTACCACTTGTTATCTGAGTTGGATATCCCAACTCCCACAGGAAAAATTCAGTCAAGATAAATTTCGACAGCATAACCTTACACATACTAGACTTGATCCATACTCCTCCTCCACCATCCTTTTTATAGAGTTTTCTTAGTGATTAGTTTCCCAAACCCTCATTAGGTTCTTTTTATTAAATTTAATTAGGATAAACCTCCCCCATCCACATGTCACCCAATCCTGTAGTTGCACCAGAAAATCAACTTATTAATTAATTAAATTCGCCTATTTCCCTCGCCAACCTAAAAGCGTTCCTAAAAATGCTCCTCGGTGTACCTTTATTCCCTTACATTTGTTAAATGAATGGCGCCTTTCTTAAAATCCAATTGAGTTCATAATTAGAAGGTTCCAAAGACTAGATTCCCTACTATGTTAGAAATTCCCATTTTCCTTAAGTTTCTCGTTTTCTTCTTAGTTCAGATTTAGCAAGTTTAGATATAAACAACAATTTACCCTTTTAATAATTTAATCCTCCATTAAAATTTTACTTTAATTATTAATGTTTGAATTTTCTTTACCCCCTTCTTGTTACAAGTCCACTTAGTTTTTTTTTGTTCACATGTTCTACTTAGACCTAGGTTTTAAATTCACTAGGCTTGGCGACAGTTTTTAAGGGAAAAATTAGTCACTAAACTTCACTCATACCATCATTCATTTTAAGGCCGACCAGGTCCTAAGGAGGCATAGTTTTCTAGGTACTAAGTTTATTAAATTACCAGAGTTAAAAAAAATCACGATGTGCCCTTCAAGATGCACTACGTGCTCCAAGGGTGCCACTCGTTTTCATTCCTCTTTTAATTGCGCGACATGCCCTTCAAGACACACTACGTGATCCAAGGGTGCCACTCGAACTTTGACTGAATTTGGTAGACGTCAAACCCCTGTAGTCAATATTCCGTTAGTTGACGTTGTGGGAGACTAAGATCCTCTAAGGAATAAGAACCCTGCCTTATTGCGCACCCCTTAGAATCATTGTGAGTGACTGTCACAGTCTGCCCTTACAACATCGTGGGTCTTCTCGAACTAGGTAATTGTTAACCTACAGTTCGAGCCATGACGTGAGTGCTAGTAGGTTGTGGCAGGGCTGCTGCCACACCTTTCCCTCAATGTCTCTGGTTGAACTGCGTGACCCATTTACTCCAAATGTGAGTCTGGTCGGCAAGCTATCGTCAGCCTGCATCCATCAATGAAACATGTCAGCGATAACAATCAACATCATAATATTTAGTCATATGTCACATATATAATATCAAAACATTCAAACCATAACAGTCCACTCCCTGTCTCGATCCAGAGTCCAAAGAGATCCATTGATGCCATTGGTATCCTCAAACGTCCAGGGTCTTGCACACTCAGAAAAACCAGTCAATAGAACCTATTGATATAAATATAACAAAATAGCACATCATGATATCCTCAACATATCATAATCATAATCAAAACAATCAATATATAATGAACCGTATCACTTGCGCGCAAGTGTCCTCAAAGAATAAGTCCAATCAGGGGTGCGCAAGAGTGGGATGTTACATATTTGCAGGCACTACTGAAGGATGTTCAAGGGTGATGTGTGCAGTAGAATCATGATTCCAAATATTTTTTCAATGAGACATTCAATTTTGGAGCGGAGCTTTAACAATGCGGCTTTAAATGTTGGTAACTTGGAATCGTCGAGGGAGGATACAACTTTCATATACCAACTGGTAATATTAATCTGATCATCGCTTTGCAGGTCTTCATCCACATTCATCAGCTGGTCTTCTTGTTTCTTCATCATCTTGTTTGATTCTTTCAAGGTATTGGCCAACTCATTGTAAATATCCAATTTGTTTTTCACATCATCATCTTGATCATCACTGTTATGCACAATTATGGATACATAATTTCTAGCCAAATATTTGTCAATTGTAAAATTGATGTTGGGGGATCCAAAGCTAGTTGGATCTCCCGTCTCTGGGAAGATAATAACACCAATTTTCCTGCTCTTCTTTGTGAAAAACACAAGTGTCTGGCATAAGCTTGTTCTAATTTTTTCGTTTTTGTCTTAGTCCTAACCATTTTTGTTATTATTGAAGAATCTAACAATAAAAAAAAATACTGATATTAAAAAAGGAAAGGATTAAAAAATTAAACGGACAGATAATAATACTACATAATTCTACGTACCTGCAAGGAAAGGATTAAAAAATTTATAGACAGATAATAATACCATGTAATTTATAGACAGAAAATAATAGACAGATAATAATACTACGTAATACTATGTACCTGAATTGAAGAATGCCCAAGAAGTCTGATTGTTGCGAAATATCTCACTCAGTTTCTTCAACAAGAACCCTGATTGTTGAAACCAACAATTGTGAAGTCTTTTATGTATATTTTCGGATGATTCATGAGCTTAAATACAAAAGAAATTGCATTATGTCGATATCCAAAAATAAATTCCAACGTATAAACATAAATTTGGCGATTTTAATATAGTTTCTTTTTAATTTTTAAATTGATAACAGGTTGGGAATATTTTTAGATTATTGATTTGATGAGCTCACATAACACTCTTCCGATTGGTTTCTAACTGATAGTTGAACTCATACTAAATTGATGTGACGATACATTTCAACATATCACTTATTATTGTTTTGAATGGACCAATATTTGTAGGAACTCAAGCTTAATTGGTTATAACTTTTTGTTATTTTTTGGCAACGTAAATTAAAAAAGTATTGTGATATATTGTAGTAATGTAAAGCTACAATATACCAACTATGATTATTTTCACCAAATGAGGGTAAAGTACTGCAAATTTGAAATACTTATTGTTAATTTTCTACTTTTCTAATTGTATGCTTTTCGATTCATGTCACATTTGCCTCTTCTTCCTCCTCCATACTCTTCTATCGAGAAATAATATTAAACTAATATGTTTCTTTTTGCACAATTAGCTTTTTGTTAGTTCTACGATGTTATTCGAAGGGTGGGTGTACCAAAATGGTTCCCTTTTTCATTGCAAAATGAACACATAGGAATGTGTATGTGCTTCAATAATGCACACGTGTTCTTGTTTGAATAGTCTTGGCTTTCATTGAAGCTCCACAGAAGCTACTCCATAAGAGTTCACGACAAACTTTTTATTAAAAAGAATGCCCATGCATTAAAAATATGTGCACAGTTCTTAGCGTGCATACATTAGGAATGTGTGTGCATTTATGTCTACAAAAACATAAAAAAAAAAATTGTGACTCCTTTGTCTTCATTTTCTACCAACCTATGGTGTTTTGTCATCCTCCAACATAAGAGGTATTCATCATCTAGTGATCCAAATTAGATTATTATATTATTTTTCATCTATCTCGGTGCTTTTAGAGTGGAACAAATTGGAGGAATCAACTTGTAGAGCCATTTTAGTGCCATGTCTCAATTTGGAAAATTGGGTCCAAAAAATCATTTGAAATATACGAGAGACATTTTGAGGCATCAAATGACATTTGGGTCCAAACCTACTCTATAAAACATTCTATATTCTACACAATAAGACCTTTCCAACGGTGCAGGAATTGCCTGAATTGGAGTTCATAGGAGAAAGTTATGTCTCCCACAAGTTGACCTATTGTGTTGACCACCATGTCACGAGTGGATGCCACGTCAACCCCCATTTCTTGGAACATGTAGGGATAGCCACGTGGGGAATTTCAAGAAGATTCTAAAAGGTCCAAACCTTATCACTAATTGAGGATTGAGGAAGTCAAAACCATACACCTAGATGGCTATCAGGCTATGTTAAATACTGGGCCATTAGGAGAAGGGGTTACATTCTTTTGCATTGTATATTGTTCTATAATAGGGAATTTTTTTTTAAGAGTGATACTTTGTGAGCATAAAAAAGGAGGAGGAGGATTCTGTAGTGGTTGTTTAGGCCACCATGTGAAAAGGTAACTCCATAGTGAGTTCTCATTCCTCTGTATGTGCATTTTATAACTAAAGCAAAGAGAGTAGAGCATAGGCCTCACCTTCTAGTTGGGTTTTCTCCCCAATTGGGTTTCCCAATTCAAATATTGTATTCATTTGTGTGGATGGTATGCATTTTGTGTCTTTTATTTCATTTTTATATTTCAATTATTTCTTAAATTCAAGAAAAGCTAGCAATTAACTAATCTGGGATCTAGGGAAATAAACTGCAAAAATATAAGACTTCAGAATAGTTTAAGATCTGTTGTGATGAACTGTTTCAATAGAGGTGGCTAGGGTCCTTTTCTAAGGAATCAAGATTGATTTTCAATTCCCTCACCATGCTCAAATCCTAGGCACTTCAAATCCCTTATTCGATTATTAGAAGTTATATTTGAATAAAAAAATAGATTTTCTCATCCTCTAATTTCTTAGGCTATGTTTATGTTTCGAAAGTTTCCTTATATCGAATTTCCTTTGAAGGCTAGAGGATGAGTTCTAGTTAGTGGACTTCACATTTGAACTGGAAAACCATTGGTATACATATAGACAATACCTCAACTAATTGATTGGAATGTTTTAATGATGACGAATTATGATAAGTCTAAGATGCTTAAGAAAAAAAAAGGTCCAAGGGAATAATCATCCGTTCCAACCTAGATCTAGAAGAAGTAGCAACCATAACATAGGTGATCATTTTTTTCAACATAGGATTACCCAATGACAAAGGTTATGAAGAAGTTTTATCAAGATAGAAATATGTGATATAAGCTTTGAGACATTAAAGAGAAAATTGGTGGAAGCATTAATTTTGACATTGTTAAATCTTAGGAGGCCTTTTAGGTTAAACTTTGAGGAAATCTTAGGAAGTATAGAATCGCTTTATCTCATGCACACACTATTATATTTTACCTTTTGCTTAGTACTTATTATCCTTCAATGGAGAATGTATGCAACAAATCTAGTTGAATTTAGCCAAGATCCTCTAACAAACCTTGCTTCCATTTGGAGTAATGGAACCAACCAACCAACTCAAATATTTCAATAAAGAAAAGATAAAACAACACTAGTGTGATGGAGAGAGAAGCACAATCATACAACTCTAGTGCACTAGTGGAAGCAAATGACAAGTTATATATGAAATATATATAATATTTATTAATTTTTATTATTTGATGTCTTATTCAACTTACAACAACATGTATAAATACACGTAAATGAGTAAATCCACGTCTTTTTAGAAAAAAGGGTGTGAATTTACATTTAATTAATTTAAACATAATATACAAATAAAAGGTATATTACAAGTCATCCCTTCCTGAAAAGATTCATCCTCGAAGCATGGGTAAAGACAAATGTTTGGGTCTAAACTCCTCATCTTCGCAAGTAGCTTCATCTTCATGTAAGTTCTTCCATTTGATCAGATACTCATTAATTCTTCTAGAACGTAGGAATTTGGTTCATACTTCTAAGATACCTTAAGGAAGTAAAATTAACCTTCCTTCCTCATCTAAAAGAGGCAATTATGTTCTTATATGGATGGTAGGACCCATTTTTTTCTTCAAACAAGAAACATGAAAAGTGCTATGCAATTTCCCTTTATTTGGAATATCAAGGGCACAAGCAACTTAAATAATTCTCTTTTGAATTTGACAGGGTCCGTAAAAATTAGGAGCAAATTTTTGTTTCTTGGAATTATTAAGAGAACTTTGTTTGTAAGGTTGTATTCGAACAAACAACCCATATTCTGTCATAAATTCAGTCAGTTCTTCTTTCGTTAGCTTCTTGTTTGATTCACTTCCTTGATCGTTCAAGGTGAGATTTAAGAGTGCGTAAAATTTCATCTGATGTGGATGGATAGTCTTACATGACAAAAACCTTAGAATTGATAACATATTCCTTAATTAAGGGAGGTGAATAACCATACATTGCTTCAAACAAGGACATTTTTGTTGAGGTATGATATGTACTATTGTACCACTATTCTTCAAGATGTAACCAATTAATCTATTGTGTCTAATGATCATTCACAAAATCCCTTAGCTACCCTTCAAGAAATTTATCAACCACTTCAGTATGGTCATGTGTTTGGGGATGGTATGAAGTATTAATGGTCAAGGATGTCCCAACTTGGTGAAATATTTCCTTCCAAAAGTTGCTAGTTAAATTGGAATCCTTGTCACTTACGATAACCTTGGGAAATCTGTGAAGCTTAAAAATATTTCTAACATAGCTATCAGTTACTTGGATAACCTTGGAGTTTGAAGAAATTACAACAAAGTGGGAATATTTGTTTAATCGATCTATGATTAAAAATATAACATCTTTTCCTTCAGAGGTAGGAAGACTAGTAATAAAGTCCATAGATATTTTGGACCATTTTTGAACTAGAACATGAAGGGGTTGAAGGAGACCGGAAGGAGAAATTGTTTCAAACTTTTGTTGTTGATAGGTGTTGCATTCTGCCACATATTTTTGAATTTCGGACCACATACCTTTCTAAAAGAAAGACAAGCGTATATTCTACTAATTTTTGAAAAACACCACATGACCTGTTCTGGGAGAATAATTATTATCTTTCAAAACCTCGAGTTTGAACTTAGACGAGTTGGGTAAAAATATCCTTTGTTATACCATATTATGTCATTCTCCCAAGTGAATTTAGGATTTGTAGTTGGGTTTCTTTCCACTTCCTCTATTAGCTTCCTTATCTTTGGATTTTTGACATACTCAGTTTTTAGTGTCTGTATAATTATACAAGTCGTGGGTAAGCCATGAGGAGAAGGTGTAGACCCAGAAGACTGGGTGATCATTAGATCCCTATTGAGACAACGAGGGATCATACTGTGGTTTAAGGGATGTGTTGTTGTAGCATATTTGTGGTAGGTGCAGAAGTGGTCCAACACCTACGTACTATGGATTTTAGAGGAATATGAGTGGTAGAAAAATTGATAGAAGTACCCAAGAAAAGGGACAGACATAATGGGGCACTTGTCGGATTCAGAGGATCCTAAACCAGTGAGGCAGAGGTTTGGGAGGAAAGATAAGGAATAGTCTCAAGCCAAGGAAAAATCCAAGATTAGATTCCAAGGAACAAGGGTGGAGAAGGACACACTACTAGGACAATATTATTAAGATACCCCTAATAATATCCAATAGATGGTCGAGGATTTGATGGGCATTGTGATGAGAAAATGTCGGTGAGTAAAGGGAAATGGTCATTGTATCCTATTGATCTAGGCCCATCTAAACCTAGTCCACCGTATCTTTTCCACCTATTTAGTTTTTTATGTTAACTTCTCTCCCTAGGAGATATTATAACAATACTAGCTGGTTTTGTCTTTTAAATTTCTATACAAATGCATGCCAATTTTAATGATCTACATAAATGTGCAGAAATTTAGAAGGAAAGTCAACATGCATGTTAATGAGTCTGAGATTCAATCTTCTTTTTGGTGAATCACAAATTTCCATGATTGTAATGTTTTATATAAATATTAATATATAAGTAGAACAACTTATAATTTTTTTTAGATAATTTAATAATTATTATTTTTTACGATTTGAATCAATTAAAAATAACCAAAATCTTTAAAGATGATGTTTTAAAACATAGAACTCGAACTATTCCCAAAACATATTTTTAAAAAAAGAATTATTTATTAAAAATTTAACCAATCCCCTTTCCCATTTCTCACTACGTTATCATTTTGACACTATTTTTTTTTTTTTTTAAGTTTGAACATCATTGTACTTTAATGGTGCCTCTTACGCTAGATTCAACAAGTTGTATTTTTTTTTGCCACAATTGAAATACTGATTACCTATATTTTAACAATTACCAATCATATTGATTACTATTTCAAGAATAACTAGACTCAGAGTTAATTTTGTAATTTCTTAAAATTTAATTTATACTCCTTAAATTTAATTTATACTCCTTTGAGACATCATTACTTCATAAGTTAATATAGGTTTTAAAAGTACTACAAATAATCTAATTTTTTCAACATATTGTATTTTCATTTCACAAGTTTACATACAAAAAATAACATGCGTAATCTCCCTCTCAATCCAATCAACCTCCAACACAAGAAAGGGCCATTTTCTTTTCTATGAAAAAGGTTGTAGAGGTCGAGGGCATCACATAAGGTGTATAGTTCAAGTTTTTCAAGTTGGATATGACTAGAGAGTCTTTGAAGGAGATGGACTTTGAGATTGTGATAAAAGGATGGGAATCAAATTTCTCATGCTTCCCAAGAGTGAATGCAATAGTTTTTGTAGTAGAGGGACCCTGCACCATGGGTTATAAAATTGGATTCCACCATGGAGTAGATGAGGGTGTTTTTTTTTAAGAATTTTATAAAATTTTAAAGTTTTAATTATATAGTAAATATATATATATATATATATATATATATATATATATATATATATATATATA
>ML783072.1:746703-795768 GCA_009831015.1 Picea engelmannii
TAGATTGGTTGTGACCTTAAAATTAGATTATTATTACTATTATTATTAGGATTTTTGAAACATCAAAATTTCACTTATAATTATATTTATATAAAAATATTTATTAATGTATTAATGCTTACTATTGATCTTATAAGTTCCAACTCTATTTATGACAAGTTCATTTGATATTTAAAATTTATCATAAAGACACATTAAAAAAAATTAGAATAATTGCTAAGGGATTAATTTATTTATTAAAATTATAGAATTTAATCCTCAGATTGTGTTCCAACGAAGGATAATGATGGCCTTGCCACCTAGAGGGTGGAGGACCATTCACGTGTGCATGATTAAGTTCACTTGGAGGCATAGGTGGGTGCTCCATCACCAAGGGATGGAAACACATGAGAGGGTACACAATGTTTATGGTTTAAGATGGGGGATGAAGGTTCCAGATGGAAACTGTGGAGATGAAAGGATATGTGAGTACCATGAAATCAAAGTCAAACAAGTAATGAACTTGAATGAGTAGATGTACCAGGGAAAGATAATGACACAAGGTGGATTCATGCATTTTAAGACGTAGGGTAACAACTGGAATGCAACCTATGTAGACTTCTTAGCTCACAAACTATAGGAGAAATGCTTGGGTAATCAAATTGAAACATTGGTCCTCTCTGTATTTCTAGTTTTCCTCTCTATTTATAGTTTTAGGTTCTATACTAGGGGGGTCAATTTCAATTCTACGAGGTGGGCCGTGGGGCACCCCCAATGATCACTTCTCTACTAAAGGTGAAGTACCAGGTCTATGATAATGTCTGTATAATTATACAAGTTGTGGGAAGACCCTAGGGAGAAGGTGCGGACCCAAAATACTGGGTGAACATTGGAGCCCTATTAAGATTGTGAGGGAGAATACTGTGGTTTAAGTGGTGTGGTGTTGTAGCATCTCTGTGGGGGATGTGGGCGTGGTCGAGTGTCTACATATTGTGGCTTTTAGAGGATTTCGAGTGGAAAAATATTTTGTGGAAGAACCCAGGAAAAGGGATAGATAGAATGGTACACTCGTCGTATTCAAAGGATCCTAAATCAATGAGGCAGATGTCTAGGAGGAAATCTAAGGAATAATCTCAGTCCAAGGAAAAATCCAAGTTCATATTCCAAGGAACAGGGGTGGAGAAGGACACACTGCTAGCACATAAATGATACTGTGAGGATAACCCTAATAATATCCAACAAGCGATCGAGGATTTGATGGGAATTGTGAAGAAGAAGAACAATAAAAACTCCAAGAAACAAATTGAAGATGAACTCCATAATTAGGTGATGGGCACATTATTCTCCCAATCACATGGTACAAAGGTCTTTAGGAGAAAGAAATTTCACTGGATGGAAAAGACGCTGGTTGCTACTACACTAGAATAACAAAAGCTACAACAACCTAAGGTTTAGGACACACTGCTAAGATTAGAGGCCAAACTCAATGTATTCTATTGATTGGTGTTTGGAATAAGTTTCAAGGCCAAAACATGGGATCATAAGGTAGGGGAGGGAACAATGGAGGATGGAGTCGCCTCAAACACAACTAGAACTAGCTCCAACCCAATGATTATCGAGGAAAACAACAAATAAAAGCTAGTGAGCAAAGGCAAAGAGCCACTGTATCCTGCTAATCGAGGCCCATCTAAACCTACTCCACCCTAGATATTCTACCTATTTAGTTTGTTATGTTTACTGCTCTCCCTAAGAGATATTATAGCATGAGTAGTTGGTTGTGTCTTTTAGAATTCTTCCAATTTTGATGATCTATAAAAATCAATAGAGATTTAGAAGGGAAGTCAACATGTGAAGAACATGAGAAGGAGAATGATATTCAATCTTTTTTTTGGTCTATGATTATAAATTTTTTGTACAAATATTAATACATAAGTGGAACAAATTACAAAAAAAAATAGATAATTTAATAATAATTATTTTTTACTATTTATATCAATTTAAAATTAACCAAAATTTAAAAACAATATTTTAAAACACATAACTCAAATTATTCCCAAAAATTTGACCAAGTTCAATAACATATTTTACCAAAATAAAAGAGTTATTTACTAAAAATTCAGCCTATCCCCTTTCCCATTTCTCACTAAGTTATCTTTTTGGCACTATTGTTACAGTGATTTTTTTTAGTTAAAACATCTTTGTACTTCTCTTGTCTAATGGGCCTTCAAATGTGGAATTTCGTAGACATAATTTATGAAATAAAATATATATCTAGAACTGAAGTAAAACATATAAAAGAATCTTTCTAGAAATTGAAGATTAAACGTATTCTTTTCCTTCTCTTTGTCAACTAATTTGAACTTAAAAGAATAGCTCGTCGTTGTGTATCCACAACCACTATTGTCATCCATGTCTGAGAAGATTTTGGGAATCAAATTGAGGTTGCGAACACTGATTCCTATAAAGGATTAAAAAGAAAGGATTGCAAAGAAAGGATTAAAAATTTTAACAGACAGATAATAATACTACGTACCTAAATTGAAGAATGCCCAAGAAGCCTGATTGTTGCAAAATATCTCACTCAGTTTCTTCAACAAGAACCCTGATTGTTGGAATCAACTACTGTGAAGGCTTTTATGTATATTTTCGGATATTTCATGAGCTTAAATACAAAAGAAATTGCATTATGTCGATGTCCAAAATTTGGCGATTTTAATATAGTTGTTTTTAAATTTTTAAATTATAACATGTTGGGAATATTTTTAGATTATAGATTTGATGAGCTCACATAACACTCTTCTGATTGGTTGCTAACTTATAGTTGAACTCATACTTTGCTTCCTTGGTGGCCATGCATGCACTGTTAAGAATCCTGGATTAGACTGGTTGATGAGGTGGCACCTAACAACTCTAAAAATACCTGACAAGATTTACTGTATCAGGAGAACAATAGAGCACCTTCAAGTTTTGAAAATAATTCAATCTCTAACTTTTAACAAAGAGGATTTTCCCTAGGATCCTGTTTATAGTTTTGCAGCCAAGATCCTCTAACAAACCTTGTTTCCATTTGGAGTAATGGAACCAACCAACCAAATATTTCAATAAAGGAAAGATAAAACAGCACTAGTGTGATGGAGTGAGAGGCATAATCATACAACACTAGTGCACTAGAAAGAGAAGCATAACCATCGAAAATATGTGACTATAGAGAAATAGAACCCAAGAACAAGAGAGCACTATAGTTTATGGTCCTCGTAGGATAAATCACTTTGATAAAGAATGACCATAAGATGTGCATTACAAATAACATAGGGTTTATTTATACCCATCTCAAGTAGTAGGATGCTTTCCCAAAGAAGGGAGGGTTATGGTCCCACACAACTAACCCTTATTGACTAGTTCAACCTTACACAAACTTAATRATAATGATTGTATAAGATAGGTTATGGCCAAAGTGAAGCTTACACCATTTTAGCATTGAAAGCTAGCTATTTGGATTCTAAAAACAACTCACACAACTACATTTTTACCATTACGTGTTATCTATATATATAGAGTTTGCATAATATCTTATATAAATGAATTTTGAGGTAACCCATGTTTTAAAGAAAGAACTAGTACTTCATATTGTGGAATGTAGTTATCTATTTTTTTTAATAAGTAATTTATTCAAATTGATGTGAAAATACATTTCAACATGTCACTTATTATTGTTTTGAATGGACCAATATTTGTAGGAACTCAAGCTCAATTGGTACTTTTCATTATTTTTTGGCAACATAAATTAAAAAAGTAATGTGATATATTGTAGTAATGTAAAACTACAATATACCAATTATGATTATTTTCACCAAATGAGGGTAAATAAGATATTAGTACTACACATTTGAAATACTTATTAGTAAGTTTCTAACTTTTCTAATTGTATGCTTCTCGATTCATGTCACATTTGCCTCTTCTTCCTCCTTCATACTTTTCTATCGAGAGATAATATGGAACTAATATGTTTCCTTTTGCACAATTAGGTTTTTGTTAGTTTTACGATGTTATTTGAAGGGTGGGTGTACAAAAATAGTTCTCTTTTGCATTGCAACATGAACACATAGGAATGTCTACATGCTTCAAGAATGCACACGTGTTCTTTTTTGAATAGCCTTGGCTTCCATTGAAGCTCCACATAAGATACTACATAAGAGTCCATGCCAACCTTTTTATTAAAAACAATGCCATGCATTAAAAACATGTGCACAATTCTTAGCGTGCATGCATTAGGAACGTGTGTGCATTTATGTCTACAAAAACATAAAAAAATTTGTGACTCCTTTTTCTTCATTTTCTACCAATCTGTGGTGATTTGTCGTCCACCAACACAAGAGGGATTCATCATCTAGTTATCCATATTAGATCATTATATTATTTTGCATCTATCTCAGTGCTTTTAGAGAGGGAAAAATTGGAGGAATCCACTTGAAGAGCCATTTTAGCGGCAGGTCCCAATTTGGAAAATGGGGTCCAAAAAATCATTCAAAGGATACATTTTGAGGCATAAAATGACATTTGGGTCCAAAAATGATCTATAACAATATTCTATATGCTACACAATAAGACCTTTCCAACAGTGCAAGAATTGCCTCAATTGGAGTTGATAGGTGAAAGTTATGACTCATACAAGTTGACCTACCGTGTTGACCACCATGTCATGAGTGGATGTCACGTCAACCCCCATTACTTGGAATGTGTAGGGATAGCCACGTGGAGAATTTCAAGAAGATTCTAGAAGGTCCAAACCTTATCACTAATTGAGGGTTGAGGAAGTCAAAACCATACACCTACATGGCTATCAGGCTATGTTAAATACTGGGCCACTAGGAGAAGGGTTTCCATTCTTTTTCATTGTATCTTGTTCCGTAATAGGGAAAAACATTTAAGAGTGGTATTTTGTAAGCATAACAAAGGAGGAGGAGGATTTTGTAGCGCTTGTTTAGGCCACAATGTCAAAAGGTAACTCCATAGTGAGCTCTCTTTCCTTTGTATGTGCATTTTATAACTAAAGCAAAGAGAGTAGAGCACAGGCCTCACCTGCTAGCGGGGTTTTCCCCCCTATTGGGTTTTCTAGGTCAAATATTGTATTTATTTGTGTGGATGGTATGTATTTTTTGTCTTTTATTTCATTTCTTTATTTCAATTGTTTCTTAAATTCAAGAAAATATATCAATTAACTAATCTGAGATCTAAGGAAATAAACTGCAAAATTATAAGACTTTAGAATAGTTTAAGATCTGTTGTGACAAACTGTTTCAATAAAGGTGGCTAGGGTCCTTTGATAAGGAATCAAGATTGATTTTCAATTCCCTCACCATGCTCAAATCCTAGTCACTTCAAATCCCTTATTCGATTATTAGAAGTTATATTTGAATAAAAAAACAAATTTTCTCATCCTCTAATTTCTTAGGCTATGTTTATGTTTCGAACGTTTCCTTATATCGAATTTCCTTTGAAGACTAGAGGATGAGTTCTAGTTAGTGGAATTCACATTTGAACTAGAAAACCATTGGTATACATATAGACAATACCTCAACTAATTGATTGGAATGCTATAATGATGATGAATTATGATAAGCCTAAGATGCTTAAGAAAGAAAAAAAGGTCCAAGGGAATAATCATCCATTCCAACCTAGATCTATAAGAAGTATCAACCATAACATAGGTGATCATTTCTTTCAACATAGGATTACCCAATGAAAAAGGTTACGAAGAAGTTTTATCAAGATAGAAATATGTGATATAAGCTTTGAGACATTAAAGAGAAAATTGGTGGAAGCATTAATTTTGACATTGTTAAATCTTAGGAGGACTTTTAGATTAAACTTTGAGGAAATATTAGGAAGTCTAGAATCACTTTAGGTCATGCACACACTATCATATTTTACCTTTTGCTTAGTACTTATTCTCCTTCAATGGAGAATGTACCCAAAAAAATCTAGTTCAATTTAGCCAAGATCCTCTAACAAACCTTGCTTCCATTTGGAGTAATGGAACCAACCAACCAACTCAAATATTTCAATAAATAAAAGATAAAACAACATTAGCGTGATGGAGAGAGAAGAATAATCATACAACACTAGTGCACTAGTGGAAGCAAATGACAAGTTATATATGAAATATATATAATATTTATTAATTTTTATTATTTGATGTCTTATTCAATTTACAACAACATGTATAAATACACGTAAGTGAGTAAATCCACATCTTTTTAGAAAAAAGGGTGTGAATTTACATTAAATTAAATTAAACACAATATACAAATAAAATGTATATTACAACTCATCCCTTCTTGAAAAGCTTCGTCCTCGAAGCATGGGTAAAGAGAAATGTTTGGGTATAAACTCCTCATCTTCGCAAGTAGCTTCATCTTCATGTAAGTTCTTCCATTTGATTAGATACTCATTAATTCTTCTAGAACGTAGGAATTTGGTTCATACTTCTAAGATACCTTAAGGAAGTAAAATCAACCTTCCTTCCTCATCTAAAAGAATAAATTATGTTTTTATATGGATGGTAGGACCCAATATTTTCTTCAAACAAGAAACATGAAAAACATCATGCAATTTCCCTTTTTTTGGAATATCAAGGGCACAAGTAACTTGACCAATTCTCTTTCGAATTTGATAGGGTCCATAAAACTTAGGAGCCAATTTGTGTTTCTTGGAATTCTTAAGAGAAATTTGTTTGTAAGTTTGTATTCGAACAAACACCAAATCTTTTGTCATAAATTCTTGATCAGTTCTTCTTTTTTTAGCTTGTTGTTTGATTCAATTCCTTGCTCGTTCAAGGCGAGATTTAAGAGTGTGTAAAATTTCATCTAATGTGGCTAGATAACATTTCACGACAGGAACCTTAGAATTGATAACATATTCCTTAATTAAGGGAGGTTAATAACGATACAATGCTTCAAACAGGTACATTTTTGTTGAGGTATTATATGTACTATTGTACCACCATTCTGCAAGTTGTAACCAATTAATCTATTGTGTCTAATGATCATTCACAAAATCCCTTAGCTACCCTTCAAGGAATTTATCAACCACTTCAGTATGGTCATCTGTTTGGGGATGGTATGAAGTACTAATGGTTAAGGATGTCCCAACTTGGTGAAATAGTTCCTTCCAAAAGTTGATAGTGAAATTGGGATCTTTGTCGCTTACGATAACCTTGGGAAATCCATGAAGCTTAAAAATATTTCTAACATAACTATCAATGACTTGGATAGCCTTGGTGTTTGAAGAAATTGCAACAAAGTGGGCATATTTGTTTATTAAATCTATGATTACAAATATAGCATATTTTCCTTCAGAGGTAGGAAGACTAGTAATAAAGTCCATAGATATTTTGGACCATTTTTGAACTAGAACATGAAGGGGTTGGAGGAGACACAATGGAGAAATTGTTTCAATTTTTTTTCGTTGATAGGTATTGCATTCTGTCACATATTTCTGAATTTCGGACCACATACCTTTCCAAAAGAAAGACTGGTGTATATTCTACTAATTTTTGAAAAACACCACATGACCCGTTTTGGGAGAATCATTATTTTCTTTCAAAACCTTGAGTTTGAAATTAGAAGAGTTGGGTAAAAATATCCTTTGTTTATACCATAGTATGTCATTCTCCCAAGTGAATTTAGGATTTGTAGTTTGGTTTCTTTCTACTACCTCTATTAGTTTCCTTATCTCTGGATTTTTGACATACTCGATTTTTAGTGTTTGTATAATTATACAAGTCATGGGTGAACCCTGAGGAGAAGGTGTAGACCCAGAAGACTGGGTGACCATTGGATCCCTATTGAGACTGCGAGGGAGCATACTGTGGTTTAAGGGGTGTGTTGTTGTAGCATATTTGTGGTAGGTGTATAAGTGATCCAACACTTGCGTACTATGGATTTTAGAGGAATATGAGTGGTATAAAAATTGATAGAAGCACCGAGGAAAAAGGGACAAACCGTAACATCCCGCTCTTGTGAGCACATGTTATCGACTCATTCTTTGAGGACACTTGCATGCAAGTGATCCGATAATAGTACATGGTTTTTTGTTTCGCTTATGGATTCTTATGATGATGTTGATGGATTATGGTTTGATGTTATTGATATATGCGTATTGACATATGCTATTGATGAGTTTTCCCTGAGTGTATAAGACACTTGACAGATTGTGGATGCCGATGGCATCAATGTACCTCCTTGGACTTTGGATTGAGTCATGGAGTGGATTGTATTGGTTTGAGTATTTCATTTATTCATATGTGACATATGATTGATTATATTATGATGTTGTATATGGATCATTGACAGTGATTTGTTGATGGATGCAAACTGACGATTTCTTTCTAATCTGACTCACATAAGGAGTAAAGGGACCATACACATAGACAGATATTGATGAAGATGTATGACAGAGTCCCTGTCACAGCCTACTAGCACTCTCGTCGTGGCTCAAATTGTAGGTTAACGATTATCTAGTTTGAGAGGTCCACAATGTTGTGAGGGAAAACTGAAACAGTCCCTCATGAAGATTTCCAAGGGGCACATAATAAGACAGAGTTTGTATTCCTTAGAAGCCCTTAGTCTCTCACAAGGTCGCCCGAATGGAGTGCTGACACCAGGGGTTGGAAAACTACCAAAACCAGTCAAAAGGTGAGTGGCACCCTTGTATGCACGAGAGTGCGTCTTGAAGGGCACATCACATGATTTAAAAAGAAACTTGAGTCAACAAATCTAGGTGGCCTAGAAAACAATAAATAAATTTGACATCGTCGGATTTGAAATAATTAATTGATGAGTAAAATATTAATTATAAATCCCTATAAGAGTCTAAGCCTTTTCAAATAAAATTTAGTTAAGCCTAAGTCTAAGTTTTGTAAAGAGGCTAAACTGAAATTAATAACTAAATCAAAAGGGGAATGAGGTAAA
The DNA here is from genome assembly GCA_009831015.1 of Picea engelmannii. Taxonomy (NCBI): domain Eukaryota; kingdom Viridiplantae; phylum Streptophyta; class Pinopsida; order Pinales; family Pinaceae; genus Picea; species Picea engelmannii. The sequence goes on from ML783072.1 coordinate 755,655, forward strand.
TAAATACAAGGATTAAGTAAAATGAAGTAATCCTAATGATTTGATTTAAGACACATATGTGTAAGAAAATATTAAAAGGCAAAAATAAGAAAGAAACAAAGATGAGAGAATGTGTACGCATAGAAATGAATCTAGAGTGTAGTTAACACTAGTCTAACTAAATAAGAATCTTATTTTAACTCGACTTAGATTTAGTAAGGTGTCAATCATTAATTGGGAATAAGGAGAATAAAGAGACAACTAGGAGTGATTTAAGGAGGGATTTTAGGAAATGTGAGGGAAATTGACATTAATTAAAATAAATTGAGGAATTTACTTGTGAAACTTGGGGAAAGGGTGAAAACTGTAAGGGGGAAATAATTATAATTTATCTAATTAAAAGTGAATTAATTTTGCAAGTGGGAATACGTCATTAAGGAAAATCCTATAAAGAAAATGGTCAAAATGAGAATGTGGATCACACTGGTTATGGGTAAAGTTATGTTGCAGAATTTTTGACTGGTTTTACTTGTGAGAGTTGGGATACCCAGCTTGAGAGAGAGAGTGGTGGCTCTACCTTGCGAGGCGAGCTGGGAACTAGAGGATTTATGGTTTACGTGTGTGGCCCCTTTGCGGCACAGGGGGCTAAGGGGGAAGAAGATTACCCCTAGCGTTCGCTGAGAAGTACCGGTGAAGTCTCATCGATTAGCAAGTAGAATAAGGAAGGGGACGCCGGTCGCAGAAGATCATCGTCAATTCCATCTCCAAGCCCAGTTCGTCGGCTACTGTATTTTTATTTGAGATTGCATAGTATTAAGTTGTCTAGTATATAAGGTTTTAGGGATTGTTGTAAGTTGTAATGGATTCTGATATTGTTTGGTAAATTGATGGAGTGATTAAATGAGAAATTATGGAATGTAATGCAATTTAATTTCTCAACTAAAGTCCTCGGATATTCGTGTCCGCTCTCCTCCTTGCCAATTTATTTTCATCTCTGTTGTGCTTAAAGCATTCCATTTGTTGCATCTATGCTGCCAATACAATCTTTTGTTCGTTGTCCTTCACGTGAGACTTTGAAATTAGGTTAGCCTTCTTTTTGTTGCAATTAGTGATCTGTTTATAGAATCTATAGTGGGGATTGTCGAAACTTTTAGATCGTTGCTATGGATATTGCTCTCCGTCACCACTAATCGTAGTCGCCTGCTGTTCAATATTTTATACCTGCAAGGTACCATTCCGGAGCACATCCGCCTTCATTGGACAGTGTGGAGGCAGGTGTATTGATTGTGATGAATGAGCCATGACATGGCTGGGCTTGCATACCTTTATTATGGATAAATGCATATTGATGCATACTGAATATACACGTCTGGAGGCGAAGCGACGTGAAGGTTCTTGGTGTTTTTGTGAGTTCAAAGGTAGCAGCAAGAAGCGAAACGATTGAAGAGCCCCAATCAACAGAGGGAGACATCTCCCTCGCAGAGTCTGTATCCGAGAGAGCTTGGGAGAACAGTAGTGCGCCATCGCACGGTATTGTAATTGCCTCGGAGAAACTGCCAGCCCTCTGGAAAATGCTAATTCATTATTAATGAGAGCGAAGGACTGGGAGCTTCAGTTGCATTACCATCCCCGAAAATAATGGCGAGATCCAATTCAAAGATCAAGGATTCTCTTCACCTTCTTCCAGGGTTTTACCCACTATCGGGCCTAGGATTTCCACTGCGTGAATTGCTTAAATTGGAAATTCATCCCAAGCAGGAACAATAAAAGATTTTCGACGTTTCGCTTCTGAAGATCCCGGGGTTGTAACGAGGCCTCTGCCTGGCGCCCGAATGCTTCCTGTGATAACCCAACTGAACCCACGGCAGATTGACTCGTCTGTGGAATTTAACAAACCCAACATACCTCTCCCTCACGCAGGATGGGAGAGGGAGAAGTTGCTCTCAGAGAAAAATGGACCTGCCAGTTGCAGACGTGCATTATTGCTCCATGTAAAAATAAATTAATGTCTAGGGTTGAGTAGAGAATTCTTGAAAGATAATGGGTAAACATTCACATCACACTCTATGTCACTTTATGGATTTTTTTAAACTTGTAATTTAAAAAAAAAAAATACATGTTCTTAATCATTAAACTCGCTTAAATTGTATATATATCAACTCCTATCCTCTCTTATCCTATTTTTGGAGATGATAATCTTTCAACACTCTACAATCATATATCAACTTGGATTATATATCTATATCAACTTGGATTGTATCTATTATGCAATTGTATAGGAATTATTTTTGAGTAAATTATGACCATTTACATATAGTAGGAAAGTATTTTAAACGATCCTACTAAAAGAAAAGATAGTTGCATTTTTAACCCTTTTATAATGGAGTGTGACTTGGATGGTTTCCCCTTTTGTGAAATGGATGTGTAAGTAGGGTAGTCTTGAGTTCTCTTGAAATGTTGAAAGGAGTTGGGTCTTCCTTCAAAATTTAATTAGAATTATAAGATAGTAATTGAGTACTTATTTATGGTTTTAAAATAGATTTAGTTTCATTTTAAATTGATTAATTTTTTATAAAAGAATATGTAAGTTAATCTATGAAGTTATATATTTCTTACATCTGGTTGACTTTTTTATAGTGCTTTAACTAGATATGTAAGTAACTTGATATCCTTACATAGTGCTTTTTATGAATTGGTTGTTCTATTTTTACAATAGATCTCTAGCTAYTATTAAGATTTTACCTATGCTAAAGCAATTTTCTCAATCTTGTGTCTTATTCCCTTACTCAATTGCGCTCATGCTCTTGTGGTTCTTATCACCTTTATGTATTGTCCTCTCACTCGTTTGCTCTCAGCTTTATGTGAAAAAATTGACCGAGTTTAGTAGACTATTCCATTACGCCTTGAAAATTAATGGATAAGTATAATTGATATATCTAGTCTTGAATTGTGGTTTCTGTTGGAATAGGTTGTAAGTGTGTATTTTAATTGATGTGTGTAATTGCAGCTGGACTAGTGCTAGAACGCTTCATAGGTGGAGTTTGCGTCAATTAAATTGATACATGTTCATTGTTATTGTAGAGTGGACTCTTGATGGAATGCTTCTTAGATGGCTATTTGTGTTCTTTAATTGATCTATGTTTGCAATAGAATTGTCGTGCCATGAATACTTGATAAATGAGATTGATTGTTGAACTAGTTGGATTTTGGCTTGATAGTATCAGTGGGATTTAGAAACCTCCTTGTTCCTCAAAACAATCGCCAGCCCTGAGACCTTAAGTGGCCAAAATCAATTAGATGAATTCTGAGCTTGAGCATTGCTTATGTGTCTTGGAGGTCCTAACCATGCAGGATAGTTTGGGTGGGTAGTTATTTATTACTTAGTGACGTGGTTGATCATTTATTGTATTTTCTTCAGTTGATCGTGTTGTGTTGAATTGCATCCTCTTTATGTTTATGCGTTGATTATGCATCGTTGTCAATTATGTTAATGCGTTGAATGTGTCGTTATTAAATTATGATGATGTGTATCTTGTGATGTTATTAATTATGTCATGACGATTTTAATTTTCCTAATGCAATTTTTATTTTTACCTATTATACATCGTTGTTTGTTGTCGTAACGGAGGGGCCGTTACACAGACAGAATGGGACACTTGTGATGCAGGAGCATCGCCTTCAAATTCAAAATGCAAGCCTCAAGGCAAAGGAACGACATCTCAACATGATAGAGTTTCAAATCAGAAACTAACTCAGAATTAAATCGAGTTGTTGAGATATTTTTGAAAGCAACATTTTTAAATATGTCGTGTTTGTAAAGTCGTGAAGGACTGTAAGGGGTTGCATATATTGAGTGTTGACTCTTATCTGGCAATAAATGTTAGTTATTCTAATAGGGCAAAGTAGGTAACCGCTAAGAGTTTGATAGGATAGGTTACAAACAAGACGATGAGAGCTCGTGGAGTCGGTCCTTAGATAGTTTGTTGTTGTTGGATTGTAAAAGTGTTGTGAGATTATGAGATTAGGATATGAGATAGAGATCAACAAAGCAGAGTAGAGTAGAAGAAAGACTATGTAATTTGTTTTCATGAATGAATAGAACAAACAAAATTGTGCCAAATCCTTGGACTGTGTTCATTTGATGTATGAATGAATGAATGTTATATTCTTTGTATGTGATTTATTTCATTTTTGTTCATGTATGATTGTTCGAGAAGTTGTGACGAAACTGGATAAGTTTCAATTGTTTCTCTTCTGAAACTCGTATGCAAGGTGTGCATCTCGAACGCAAGGAGTGCATCGATTGAGTCTCGGATTGACTCAGAGGAGTTCAGAGAGAACAAAGGAAACTTAGACCAGGTGTAAGGAGTGCACAACGTCAAGGAGCGACTAAGTGTCGAAGAACCAAAACATAGGAATGCCAGGTGGGCGAGAAGAATTTCTTTTCAAGAAATCCTTCAATATGAGTTATCGAAATCCCGAGAACGCAAGGAGTGTGTGGGAAGTCAGAATCCTTAAGGATCAAACTTAGGACAAATAACACTTTTCATAAAGTGTTGACGAGATCTAATATTCGAACTCGCAGGAGGAGCAAAGGTTCGAAACCTTTGAAGACTGATAAATCTTCCAAGTTGGAAGAAATCAGAAGCTCAGGAGGAGGAGCGACAATGATCGTTGGATCACTGTGTAAAAGATCAACAACCGTTTGATGAGAGTAAAGTGCACGAGCCTTAACGCTTCAAACACATAGGAGGGAGAACCTATCAAGGTTGAGACTTGATATTTCCGAAGTGCAGAGAGCCGAAGGGCTGGAGTGAATCTGGACCGTTAGATCCAGGAGGATACGTGTCGACGAGTCGTGAGATCTAGAGGAATGCAAAAGGTGAAAGGTTGAAATACCCGAAGCCCAAATAGCTGAAGAGTCAAGATTCATCAATATGCAAAGGGACACTTGTCAATAGATCATGAGCTCCGGGTAAAATGTAGTGGGGTTTCAGTTGAGATCTCAGATTGCCGAAACCCGAAAATCCCGAAGTGATTAAGAGTCGTCGGATCTAAGAGAGACGTGGCACAGATCCATGTACTCTGGGTAAAGAGCCAAAGTAATCCTTGACCGTCATATTAAGTGGACAAACGTCCATGGATTATAGCCTTCGGATAAAAGGCATTAGGAAGAAGGGTGAAGTTTGAGATTTGAGATCTCAAAAGTCCGAATACCAGAAGGAGATCTCGACCATCGATCGAGAAGGGGGTCACATGACCGTTGATCTGAGTTGAAAGGTCAAACACTTGAAGCAGAAGTAGGACCGTTGATTGATCAGGATAGGTGTCCGCAGATTGTCAATTCTGAAAGATTGAAGTACGAAGAAAAGTGAGGTTTGAGATTTCAAAACTCTGAAGTTCGGAACCATGAAGAGATCTCGACCGTTGATCGAGAAAGGGAAGATCTGGTTCATAGACTTGAAAAGCGCAGATTTGAACCGTTAGTACATATAGTATTGTCAAGATTGTGAGATCGACGATCACGTAGCATTGCGGGGATAGGAGTTGTGCGAACTTTAAAACATTGAGGGTGGACCGCAATCCATACCATGGTTTTTCCAAGAGGACACGTGGAGGATCGAGGAGAATTGCAGGCCGAAAAGAAGTTTGATCCCAAACCTCTATTGGTCACGTCCGCAATCACATGGTCACAAGAAGGCACTGTCCAAGGTCATATCAGGAGGGGTCTTATCAGAAAAAGTGCTAACACTCAGTACTCCGATATTTCACAGTAGAGCGAAAGAGAAGGTCATGAGTGTTATCAGACCTGCACCAAAGAGCCGAAAGGGCCTGTGTTTAGATACAGAAGGGAACCATTAAGATTCCAGAGAGTCGCCTGACTCAAGAATCAGAGATCCTTGACCGGGAGGTCATGTAGCCCTACAGGGGAGTAGGGGGGTTGCATCAGGTGGTATCAGAGCTGATATTGAGTTTGTTTGCAGAAAACAGACAAAAGGAGAAAGGAGGTAAGTTGGTATCAATTGTGGTATCAAGAATTTGATTTCTGTTTGTAGGTGACGTAGTGGAATCATGCCACCCAGAGGGCATAGAGTGAACGCAAAAATGGAAGAAGAAATGAAGCGACTCTGAATGAGACTGGACGCCATGGAAACAATACAGAGAAGAACACCAAACGCTGAAGATATCAATGAAGCTGAGAGTGAAGAAGTAGAGGTCGAAGAAAATGTAGCAGAGGATGATGCACAAGATCGCTTAATAAAAGTTGTTTCAAAGATAGGATACCGAGCAAGAATAGAGTTACCAATGTATGAAGGAAATTTAGAAGTTGAAGAATTGTTGGATTGTGTACATGCTATGGACAAGTACTTCGATTATGAAGATATCAAAGAAGACAATATGGTGCAGCATGCAGTGACAAGACTGAAGGGTCATGCAATACTATGGTGGGATGAACTGCAAGACGAACATAGGAGAAATGGTAAGCAAAAAATTAAGAACTGGGATAGTATGGTAGCCAAGATGAAGGCCAAATTTATCCCTAAGGACTATCAAATCAATCGGTTCATAAGATTGCAAAACCTGAGACAAAAGAGTTTATCAGTGAAGGAGTACACTGAGGAATTTTACAAACTGAACATCAGGGTCGGACATAATAGAAATGAGGATGAAAAGACAACCAGATATATCAATGGGATGAGATATGAAATACAAGAGGAGATCAACATGATGTCAGTTAGTACAGTCGAGGATGCTTATCAAGCAGCCTTAAAAGCTGAAGAGAAATTGGCCAAGAAACAAATCCACCGAAGCAGAGGAGGAAATTCAAGCAGAGGTAAGGGAACCAATAGAGAAAAGTTCCAGAAGCTGAAGCATGAAGCTGAAAAATAGCACAGTCACCATGAGAAAGGTGGGAGTTCTAAGGAAGGACAACATGGAGGAAGAAGTTATTTTTCTAGAGGAAGAGGAAGAGGAAGAGGAAGAGCTAGAGGAGGCATAGTTAAATGTTATACCTGTGGAAAGTAAGGGCACAAGTCTTGGGAATGTTCCGAGAGAAAGAACGAAGGAGGAGGTGAAGCACACGTTGCTGAAGCACATAAGCATGTGGAAGAAGAAGAAACAAAAGGAGGGAAGAAACTCATGATGAGGAAGATTCTTCTTAAACCAGAAAAGGAGATGGAGGAACCAGTTCAGTGAACAAGTCTGTTCAGAACTGCTTCCAAGACAAATGACAGAGTTTGCAAGGTGATCATAGACAGTGGGAGCACTGACAATCTAGTATCCACAGAGATGGTGGAGAAGCTGGAACTGAAGACAACTGCACATCCAAACCCATACAAGGTATCATGGTTGCAGAAAGGACATCAAGTAATGGTAGGTTAACAATGCCAAGTTGAATTTAAAATAGGAGGTTATAAGGATGAAATATTATGTGATGTAATTCCTATGGATGTCTATCATATTTTATTGGGGAGACCATGGAAGTTTGACATAAAAGTTATTCATGATGTAAGAAAGAATACTTATACCCTAGAAAATAATGCTAGGACACATATGTTGTTACCAATAGAAGACAGAGAAAAAGAGGGAAGCTAGTTCAAGCATACTTCTCACGAGTGGGAAGGAACTCTTGAATGAAGTGAAGGAGGAAAAAGAAATGAAGTTTGTTGTAGTGAGGAAGCCTAGAGTTATCCTTACAAATACTTCTGTAGAATATTTGCCTGAAGAAATCAAAGAACTATTAGAAAATTTTGCTGACATAGTAGTGGATGAGTTACCACACTCATTTCCACCCATTAGGACTATAAGCCATCATATTGACCTTATTCCAGGAGATAGTTTACCAAACAAAGCATCTTACAGGTTGACACCTAGAGAGAATGAGGAAGTCAAAAATCAATTCCAAGAGTTGTTGGATAAAGGTTTAGTCAGGGAAAGCCTAAGCCCATGCACAGTACCAACTGTGTTAAGTCCAAAGAAGGATGGAGGATGGAGAATGTGTACAGATTCCCGAGCCATCAAAAAGATAACCATTAGGTACAGATTTCCTTTACCGAGGATGGATGATTTGATGGAATTTTTGAGTGGAGCAAGCTATTTTTCCAAGATAGACTTGAAGAGTGGATATCATCAAATAAGAATGAGAGAGGGAGATGAATGGAAAACAATATTCAATACAAATGAAGGGTTGTTTGAATGGTTGGTCATGCCATTTGGGTTGACAAATGCACCAAGAACATTTATGAGATTGATGAATGAAGTATTGAAAGGCTTCATAGGAAGATTTGTCATAGTATACCTGGATGACATACTAATCTTCAGTAAGACAAAAGGAGAACACTTAAGACATTTGATATCAATGATGGAAAAGTTGCAACAAGAGAAGTTGCTGAAAAATCTGAAGAAAATTTCTTTTATGAAGAAGGAACTCATATATTTGGGTTTTTTTATTCCTTTAAATGAATTGAAGATGGATCCAGAAAAGGTGAGAGCAATCAGAGAATGGCCATCGCCAAGCAACATATTTTAGGTAAGAAGTTTTCATGGGTTAGAAAGTTTTTATAGAAAGTTTTGTTAGAAAAACAGGACCGTGGAGCAATAAAATAAAACAAATGCGGAAACAAAACACAGAAGATACACAATAAAATAGAGACATAGATTTACGTGGTTCACCCAGTGTGGGCTACGTCCACTAGATAAATTGCAAGGTCCTTCCTTTATTATTATCCAGCATATGAAGGGATACAACCTACACCAAACCCCCTATAACTTCCTCTTCTTTCTCTCATAGTCTCCTCTCTCAGAATACAATATTCACTGTCAACCATAGCCGCAATACATTTCCCTCATAAAAGAGGGTTGCCTTCTAGGGCAAAAAACCCTAATATAATCTCTATCGTTAGATCTGTGACCTTATAATGAACAGTCCAGATTTACAATGAAATTACAATATACATTTACAAGGCAATTTTTCCTTCAGGGGCTTCGCCCCTAAACCCCCTCTTGCCCCAAGACCCCCTAGTCGGGGGGATAGCCCCCCCGGACCCCGCAGAGGGGGTACCCCCCTCTGCACTCCCCCGCATGGAAGAGTGTACATACTTCTGGGGTGTAAATACTTCATGGGGTATAAACAAGGCTGAAAGTAAAAGACCTCTGAATCAGGAAGATAATCAGGCTTCAAAACCAACAATCTCTCACTTGGAGACTGATCTCAAAAACTCCACCGCTGTTGTATATGCTGGACTTTGAACCTTCTTGGACCTGGAAACTTTCTCATCTTCATCTTCATTCTTGAAGACCAACTGAAACTGAGAAGGAACTTAGTTTCTCCCTGGTTACTCCCTTTGTTAACATGTCTGCAGGATTCTGGCTAGTGTGTATCTTTTCCAACTTCAAATGTCCATCTTCCAAGGTGGATCGTATGAAGTGGTACCTCAACTGTATATGCTTAGTCTTCGAATGGAAGGCTGAGCTCTTTGCAAGATGAATGACACTCTCACTGTCACAGTACAACCTGCTATTCTCTTGCTTCTTTCCCAATTCCTCCATAAACCTCTGTAACCAAATCATCTCTTTACTAGCCTCTGTAGTAGAAACATACTCTGCCTCTATTGTTGAAAGTGCAACAACCTTTTGCAGTTTTGAAATCCAACTTATTGTTGTTCCACCTATAGTAAACACATACCTTGTGGTACTCCTCCTGCTATCTTTATCACCTACCATATCTGAATCAACATATCCTTGTAGAACAGTTTCTGAACCTCCAAAACATAATGCATGATTAGTAGTACCTCTCAAGTATCTGAGAATCCACTTTACTACCTCCCAATGTTCTTTACCTGGATTGTTCATATATCTGCTCACAACTCCCATTGCATGTGCAATATATGGTCTTGTGCAAACCATTGCATACATCAAGCTACCAACTGTTGATGAATATGAGACACTGGACATGTATTCTATCTCCTCCTATGTCTTGGAACACATTTCCTTAGTTAATTTGAAATGGCTGGCCAAAGGTGTACTAATTGGTTTTGCATTCTGCATTCTAAACCTCTCCAACACCTTCTCTGTGCACTCACCCTGAGACAATGTCAGTTTGCGATTTTTCCCGTCTTTTGTTATTCTCGTACCAAGGATTTTCTTTGCAGCACCCAAATCCTTCATCGCAAATGAATTGGCTAATTTCTTCCTAAGCACATTTATATCCTTCATATTAGACCCTGCAACAAGCATGTCATCTACATACAATAGCAACATAATAAATCTTCCATTTTCTAGCTTTTTAAAATAAACACAGTGATCAGAATGACATCTACTATAACCCTGTTCTGTCATAAACCTGTCAAACTTCAGATACCATTGCCTTGGAGCTTGCTTTAGGCCATATAATCTCTTCTTCAACCTGCATACCAAATTCTCCTACCTTTTGACCTCATACCCCTGTGGCTGCTACATATAAATCTCTTCCTCCAAATCCCCATGGAGAAAAGTTGTTTTTACATCTAACTGTTCAAGATGAAAATATTCTACCGCCACAAGACTTAAAATAGTTCTAATTGAAGTCATTTTAACAACAAGAGAAAATATTTCATCAAAATCTATACCTTTCTTTTGTGAAAACCCCTTTACAACAAGTCTAGCCTTGTACCTCTTTTCTCCTCCATCTTCTTCCTTCAACTTGTAAACCCATTTATTCTGCAATGCTCTTTTTCCTGCAGGCAACTAAACCAAATCCCAAGTATGGTTATTTACCAAGGAATCCATTTCCTCTTTCATGCCTTGCTCCCACTTCCTTTTGGTGTCTACCTGCATTGCCTCTTCATAACATTCTGGTTCACCAGAATCAGTCAACAATAAATAATACAATGAAGGAGAGTATCGTTCAGAGGTTATACTTAACCTGGTAGATTTTCTAACAACACTTGCAGGTGTTTGAGGTACCTGCTGCTCTTGTTGTTGTACATTTTGATTTTCTGGTTCCTTTGGAATTTCTTTTTCAGTGATCTCATCAAACACTGTGTATTCTTGTTTTTCTTTTTCCTATTTCTTTCCCTGCAACTGATCTTTGTACATGACCTTCTCATTGAATATGACATCTCTACTCCTAATGATTTTGTTATTTTCATAATCCCATAAGAGATAACCAAAATCATTAACACCATATCCAATAAAGGTACACTTCTTGGATTTTTCCTCAAGCTTTGTTCTATTTTCTTTCTCAATATGGACAAATGCTTCACAACCAAAAGTTTTCAAAAAATAATAGTTTACCTTTTTTCCTGTCCATTCCTTCTCTGGAATTATACCATCCAAAGAGCTTGAAGGTCCTTTGTTTATTAATTAAACAACAGTATCTACAACATCTGCCCAAAAATGTAAGGGCAAACCAACATGCAATCTCATATTCCTTGCACGCTCCATGATTGTCCTGTTCATCCTTTCTGACACACCATTTTCTTGTGGTGTTCTTGGAACTGTCTTCTCTCTACGAATCCCATGGTATGGTCGAATGCAATAAACCCAAGTTTTTCTAGTTTCATCATCAATAAAAGTAATATAATAATGAGAGCCACCAAGAGATGATACCTGAGATGGTCCCCATACATTTGTATGCACAAGCTCTAACCTTTCACTCTTCTTTTCTTTTCCGACTCTGAGAAATATGACTCTCTTCTGTTTTCCATAAACACAATGCTCACAGAAGTCCAAATCAATTTGTTTAAGATCTGGAAACAAATTTCTTTTGTGAAGTATCTGCATCCCCTTCTCACTCATGTGTCCAAGCCTATGATGCCACAGTGTTGTATCCACTCCTATAGAAGCTAAAGAGATAAAAGAGTCAGTATTACTAGTACATAAATACAATGTACCTACCTTCTCTCCTTTCGCTATCACCAATGATCCTTTGATGACCTTCCACGTCTTATATGTAAATATGGATATACAACATTCACTTGCCAACTGCCCTGTTGAAATTAGATTTCTCCTTAAATCTGGAACATGTCTTACTTCTTTCAACAACCATTGGTTTCCATTGCGTTGCTTTATTTTTACCTTTCCCATTCCAACAATTTTTCATGGTGCATCGTCACCCAAATGAACCTGTCCAAAATCACCTTGAACATAATCTAGAAAATCTTTCCTATGGGGTGTGGCATGAAATGAAGCCCCTGAATCTACTACCCAAGACTCAGAAATATTATCTACAGAAAGAATCAAAGAATCTTGTAGCACATCACCTGTTACATTTGCTTCCTGATTTCTCTCCTACTAACCATCTCTTTGTTTCTTTGGAGCTCTGCAGTCTTTCTTCAGATGTCCTTTGTTCCCACAATTCCAACACTCTATCTTTCCAAGTCTGGATTTGGATCTGCCCTTCCTAGAATTACCATGGTTCCCGAAACCCTTTCCTCTATCCTTTTGTCTTCCCCTATTCTCCATGTTCAACGCATTTCCTGATGTATCACCTTTACTTTTCCATCGCATTTCCTCACTAAGGATAACACCAACAATATCATCAAATTTTAAAGTATTTGAACCAGAGACAGAGTTACTTAAAACCATGACCAAGACGTTCCATCTTTCTGGCAATGAGCACAAGATTAGAAGAGCCCTGACCTTATCATCAAAGTCCACTTTTACAGAACTTAGTTGATTATTAACCGTATTAAAATAATTTAAATGATCTGCAATAGACCCACCTTCCGACATATTCATATTAAATAATATCTTCATTAGAAATACCTTATTGGACGTCGAGGGTTTTTCATACAATTTGGCCAATGTGTCCATCAAACTTTTCGTTGTCTTTTCTTTGGAAATATTGAAAGCCACCGACACTACCAGGCTCAGCCATATCGTTCCTAGAGCCTTTCTGTCAAGAATCTCCCATTCTTCGTCCTTCGTAGCCGCTGACTTCTTTGCTATTCTGCCCAATGGTAGGAATAGATCCTTCTGATATAAATAGTCTTCCATATGCATCTTCCATAACTGGTAGTTTTGGCTATTAAATTTCTAGACCCTAAACTTTCCATCTTCCGACATTGCTCCCACTCGAACCAGGAACCCTCTTTTCTTGCGAGTTACCTTTCACTCTGATACCAGTTGTTAGAAAAACAGGACCGTGGAGCAATAAAATAAAACAAGTGCAGAAACAAAACACAGAAGATACACAATATAATAGAGACACAGATTTATGTGGTTCACCCAGTGTGGGCTACATCCACCAGAGAAATTGCCAGGTCCTTCCTTTATTATTATCCAGCATATGAAGGGATACAACCTACAACAAACCCGCCGTAACTTCCTCTTCTTTCTCTCACAGTTTCCTCTCTCAGAATACAATATTCGTCGTCAACCATAGCCGCAATACATTTCCCTCATAAAAGAGGGTTGCCTTCTAGGGCAAAAACCCTAACATAATCTCTATCGTTAGATCTGCGACCTTATATTGAACGGTCCAGATTTACAATAAAATTACAATATACATTTACAAGGAAAATTTTACTTCGGGGCTTCACCCCCGAACCCCCTCTGGGAGCCCAGTTTCCCCCAGACCCCCAGCCAGGGGGATAGCCCCCCTAGACCCCGCAGAGGGGGTACCCCCCCTTTGCACTCCCCCGCGTGGAAGAGTGTACATACTTTTGGGGTGTAAATACTTCATGGGGTATAAACACGGTTGAAAGTAAAAGACCTCTGAATCAGGAAGATAATCAGGCTCCACAACCAACAAGTTTATCAGAAATTTCAGTGTTATATGTGCACCCATGTTGGACACTGTGAAGAAGAAACACAAGTATTTTAAATGGACAGAGAAACTGAAAAAAGTTTCAAGGTGTTGAAAGAGAAAATCATAAAACAACCAATTCTGGTCTTGCTAGATTTTGGAAGAACATTTCAAGTGAGATTTGATGCAAGTGGATTATCTATTGGAGCAGTCTTGAGTCATGATAATAGGCCGATTTCTTATTTCATTGAGAAACTAAATGACACCGAGAAGAATTATTCCACATATGACAAAGAACTTTATGCAGTGATTCAAGCTTTAAAGAAGTAGAGACATTATCTAATTCCTAAAGAATTTGTCTTGTACAGTGATAACCAAGCTTTGCAATTTATTACTAGGCAAGACAAGTTGAATCATAGACATGCTAAATGGGTAGAATTTATGCAAAATTTTACTTTTTTCATTAAACATATTGATGGAAATGCTAACAAATTTGCATATTCTTTGAGCATGAGGAGTTTGATTGTATAGGAATTCCAGGTGAAGACCTTAGGGTTTGAACACCTCAAGGAGATGTATAAAGAAGATGCAGATTTTAAGGAAGATTATGAGGCATGCAAGAATCCTTTGTTGGGAGACAGAATCCCATGGACTAAATATTTGATCCAAGATGGATTATTGTTCAAGAGAAGGCCACTGTGCATACCAAAATTCTCAATGAGAGATAACCTACTGAAAGAGAAACACAGTGGAGGTTTAGCTAGACATTTTTGTCATGACAAGACATTTGCACAGTTGAGTAATTCATATTATTGGCCGAGCATGAGGGCATAATTGAAAATTTTTGTGAACAAATGCAGAATTTGTTAGTATGCAAAAGGAAGACAACAAAACAATGGTTTGTATCAGCCATTACCTATTCTAGAAAGACCGTGGGATGCAATCAATATGGATTTTGTTTTGGGATTGCCTAAAACTAAAAAATGGAGCGATTACATATTTGTTGTGGTGGACAGATTTTCAAAAATGGCACATTTCATACCATGCCAGAAGACAAACGATGCTACACACATAGCCAATTTTTTTTCCAGAGAAGTAGTGAGACTACATGGATTGCCTAGGAGCATATTCTCAGACAGGGACACCAAATTTGTAGGACACTTTTGGAGGAATCTATGGAAGAGGCTGGGGACAAACTTGTCCTTTAGTTCAACATATCACCCTCAGACATATGGACAGACTGAAGTAGTAAACAAGAGTCTGGGAAAATTATTGAGAAGTTTAGTCACTGAGCAAGGTCGTCAATGGGATCATATTCTGGCACAAGTAGAATTTGCATTCAACAATTCAGTGAACAGGAGCACAAGGAAAAGTCCATTTGAAATTGTGTATGGTATACAACCAAGAGGGATTACAGAGTTGAGAGATTTGAATCAATATGAATTCAGAAGTGTTGGAGCAGAGGATTTTGCAACAAACATGTAGAAACTCCATGACAAAGTTAGAGAGTAGCTACACGACAACAACCAAAAATATAAGAGAAGAGTTGATCAAAAGAGGAGAGAAGTTCAATTCGAGGTTGGAGATGAAGTTTTATCTCATTTTAGAAAAGAGAGGTTTCCAAGAGGAACGTATAACAAGTTGAAGATGAAGAAGATAGGACCATGCGGGATTCTCAGAAAATTCACAACCAATGCTTATGAAATTGAGTTTCTAAACAATGTTGGTATATCACCGATATTCAATGTTGCAGATCTGTATCCTTACAGGAGAGATGAGGCAGGAGAATCAAATGATCAGAAAGAATTTCAGTGGGAAGAACAATTGCCCACAACAAAAAAACCTCAGATGGAGAAAATCATTGAACAAAGAGATGGAAAGAAGACCAGGAGGAAGACATATCTTGAATACTTAGTGAAATGGAAAGATCATCCAATGGAAGATGCAAGTTGGGTCACAAAACCTGATATTTTGAAGCATGGAAAGAAAGTGCAGGAGCTCATGGACAGGAGTCCATGAAATTTTTTAACCAGAGGAGTATGATGCAGGAGCATCGCCTTCAAAGTCAAACCACAAGCGTGGAGGCAAAGGAATGACATCTCAGCATGACAGAGTTTCAAATAAGAAATTAACTCAGAATTAAATCGAGTTGTTGAGATATTTTTGAAAGAAGCATTTTTAAATATGTTGTGTTTGTAAAGTCGTGAAGGACTGTAAGGGGTTGCAGATATTGAGTGTTGACTCTTATCTAACAATAACTGTTAGTTATTGTAATAGGACAAAGTAGGTAACCACTAAGAGTTTGATAGGATAGGTTACAAACAGGATGACGAGAGCTCGTGGAGCCGATCCTTAGATAGTTTGTTGTTGTTTCATTGTAAAAGTGTTGTGAGATTATGAGATTATGAGATGAGATAGAGATCAGAGAGATCAATAGAGCAGAGTAGAGTAGAAGAAAGACTATGTAATTTGTTTTCATGAATGAGTAGAACATATAGAATTGTCCCAAATCCTGGGACTGTGTTCATTTGATGTATGAATGAATGAATGTTATATTCTATGTATGCGATTTATTTAATTTTCGTTCATGTATGATTGTTCGAGAAGTTGATAGTATGAAGTTGTGACGAAACTGGATAAGTTTCAATTGTTTCTCTTATGAAAATCATATGAAAGGTGTGCATCTCGAATGCAAGGAGTGTGTCGATTGAGTCTCGGATTGACTCAGAGGAGTTCAGAGCGAACAAAGGAAACTTAGACCAGGTTCAAGGAGTGCACAACATCAAGGAGCGACTAAGTGTCGAAGAACTAGAACAGAGGAATGCCAAGTGGGTGAGAAGAATTTATTTTCAAGAAATCAGTCGATCTGAGTTATCGAAATCTCGAGAATGCAAGGCGTGCCTGGGAAGTCGAAATCCTTAAGGATCAAGCTCAGGAGAGATAACACTTTTCATAAAGTGTTGACGAGATTCAAGAGTCGGACTCGCAGGAGGAGCAAAGGTTCGAAACCTTTGAAGACTGATAAATCTTCCAAGTCGAAAGAAATCAAAAGCTCAGGAGGAGGAGCGCCAATGGTCATTGGATCACTATGTAAAATATCAACAACCATTTGATTAGAGTAAAGTGCACGAGCCTTAATGCTTTGCATGCACAGGAGGGAGAACCTATCAAGGTTGAGACTTGAGATTTCCGAAGTGTGGAGATCCGAAGGGCCGGAGAGAATCTGGACCATTAGATCTAGGAGGATACGTGTCGGTGGGTCGTGAGATCCAGAGGAAGGAAAAAGGTGAAAGGTTGAAATACTCGAAGCCCAAATAGCTGAAGAGCCGAGAGCCATGGATCTACAATGGGACACTTGTCAACAGATCACGAACTCCAGGTAAACTGTAGTGGGGTTTCTGTTGAGATATGAGATTTCCAAAACCCACAAATCCTGAAGTGATTCAGAGCCGTCAGATCTAAGAGAGACGTAATACAGATCCATGTACTTTGGGTAAATACCTGAAGTAATCCTTGACTATCAGATTAAGTGGACACGCATCCGTGGATTATAGCCTTCAGATAAAAGGCATTGGGAAGAAGGGTGAAGTTTGAGATTTGAGATCTTAGAAGTCCGAATACCCAAAGGAGATCTCGATCATTGATCAAGAAGGGGGTCACAGGACTGTTGATTTGAGTTGAAAGGTAAAACACCTAAATCGGAAGTAGGACCATTGATTGATCGGGACAGGTGTCCGCAGATCGTCAATTTCGGAAGATTGAAGTATGGATAAAAGCGAGGTTTGAGATTTCAAAAATATGAAGTCCAAAACCATGAAGAGATCTCAACTGTTGATCGAAAAAGGGTATATTTGGTCCGTAGACTTGAAAAGTGCATCTCTGAACCATCGGTATAGAAAATATTGTCAAGATCGCGAGATCGATGATCCCGTAGCATTGCGGGGACATGAGTTGCGCAGACTTTAAAACATTGAGGGCGGGTTGTAACCCATACCGTGGTTTTTCCAAGAGGACACGTGGAGGATCAAGGAGAATTGTGGGCCGAAAAGAAGTTTGATCCCAAATATCTATTGGTCGTGCCCGTAATCGCATGGTCACAAGAAGGCACCGCCCATGGTCATATCAAGAGGGGGCTTATTAGAAAAAGAGCTAACGGTGAGTACTCTGAGATTTCGCAGCGGAGCGAAAGAGAAGGTTGTGGGTGCTATCATACCTACACCAAGGAGATGAAAGGGCCTGTGTTTAGATACAGAAGGGAACCATTAATATTCCAGAGAGTCGCTTAACTCAAGAATCGTATATCCTTGACCAGGAGGTCGTGTAGCCCTACGAGGGAGTAGGGGGGCTGCATCAACTTGTTGAAATCATACGATCCTAAACCAATGAGTAAAAATACTTGGGCTACATTGTTGATGAGCATGGGGTGCATGTTGATCCACCTAAGATCCAATTCATCTGTGACTGTCCATCCCCGATGATATGAGATCTTTTCATCGATGTGAATTATTAAAGAATTGTATTAAATGAGCATAAAATGAAGTGCACCATAAAGAAGGAATAACTCAATAATGAAAAGACATATGCATCAGATATGAACATTTTTTTTTTATAACGGAGTTCGTCCCTAGTGGACTACGTCTCCGAGTCCTGCTCTCAAATGGGTAGGCCTTTTTATTAACTCAACAAAAGAATTTGGCAAAATACATAAGTATACCTCATTCTGGATTTAAGCTGCAGAATCTTTTCTTAGATCATAAAAAAAATAGCACCACTAAATTTGTGGTGTTGAATTACCCAAAAATGTCTGTCTCCATGCCTCGATTTGAGTATGGCACTTTCAGGCCCTTGAGAAAATTCATTTTGGTTTTCATGCCTTCCCCTGCAATAAATTAATGGGAAATTTCTTGTTTTCCATGCCCGTCCGTACTGCAGCGTGCCCCTAGTCTGATCCCCAAGCTCTAGAAAAAATCAGCTCTTAAATAAATTTGGAGGGCGGATATACCAACGAGGTCATTTGGCCTATTGGTTGGCAGATATATTTAAAGTTCTTTGGTTAGAGGAGGTTCCGGGGTCAAGCTCATGGACCTCCATTTTAATACAGGGCGTGTGTGTGTGTATATATATATATATATTGTTTGTTGTTGGGATCGTTTCTAAATTTGGAGTATGGTTTGTCTTTGGTGGATCCCACCAAATCTGGCGGTGAATTATATTATGAATTTAGTGGACTAGGGGTTGGTGCCAACCAACCCCTTTACCCCTTTTAAATTTCGGTTGTTGGGCATCCTTGGGCATTTTCCCATTGCCATGTGGAAACCCATGACTGGGCCACGTGGTGGAATTTCATTGGCCCACTTCACCACATTGCATGGATAGCCACGTCACCTTATCCATGTCATCCTTCCACGTCACCTGTCGGGTTCCTGTATGGTTTGCCACATGGCACCTTCCCATTGGTCCATGGAGTTGATCGAAAAAGTCCAAAAATGAGTGACACATGGTAGCCTATGGTGTTGCCACATCATCATGACACGTGTTTCCCACTGCCTGTGCCACGTATCCTGTACGAACGATGATGTCAGCAGTACAAATGTTGACTCATCCCTGCTCACTAAGCTAGGTTGACCAAAACTTTGACTATGAATATATTTTGATCTGTAATTCCATTTGATGAGTTGTTTATGTTGTTGGAAATCTTGTGACTCACTCTTCGCGATGATTCCAATTTCACTAAGCTTTGAAGACTTTGATTTTTTTTCCCTTTCTCTATCTATTGAGGCCATTCTGAGCTTCTTGAGTTGCTTCTGCGAATTTTGAGTTATCCTTAGTCTTTTTTGGATCCTTTTTTTGGATCACGTCTTCCCATTGAGAGATTTTTGGACCACCAAAAACTTTCATCAATCAACAGATAAGCAAGGGAAGAGTTCCCTCAACTTTTCCTTCTCAATCCACTTTTCCTTGCTTGGATGTGTTCCCTTTAATCCCACTTGAAGATAATCAACATCACCCTTGTGTGAAGTCCTCATTCTTCTATTCAGGATGATATATTTCTTCGACTCATCCAAGTACTGAGGATAAAAATCATCAATTGAAGGTATTGAAAATTCCTCACCCTGATCCATGATCATGGGAGGCTCAAAAAGTTTCAAGTTTTCTACATTTACAACTGAGTATATTTGCATATAAGGTGGAAGATCTAGATGGAAATCATTGGTACCTCTTTTCTCCAAAATAGTGAAGGGTCCATATCGAATGGGATTGAGTTTCTTGCCTTCCCCCTTCAACCACTCCTTGTTGATGTGAAGCCATATCTGGTCTCCAACCTGGAATTGATGATCAACCTTGTGTTTGTCATGCTGAGCTTTATACTATGCTTGAATTTTCTCCAACTGTTCCCTGACTACTTGGTGTACCTGTTGGATCCTCTGAATGAACTTTTGGGCTCTGTCTTCATTTATTTCTTCATTTGAATCGACATCTCTCCCATACATCAAGTCCAAAGGGACCTTAGGCAAATACCCAAAACATGTCTCGAAAGGAGAACATTGACTGGAGGTATGCAAGGCTCGATTGTAAGAATGGTGTACATAGGGTATCTGTTCATCCCATAACTTGGGATGCTTGCTACAGTAGCCTCGAAGAAAAAGTACCATTGTTTGGTTAACAACCTTTGTCTGTTCATCGGTCTGTGGATGGAAATCAGTGCTCCTCTTCAACTTGGTTTCCATAATTCTCCACAATCTTGTCCAAAACTCCCCAAGGAATCGAGTATCTCGATCTGAGATAATGGATGTGGGTAACCCAAAGTGAACCCAAACATACTAAAATAGGAGATCAATAGTCTTCTCAGCAGTGATCTTCTTTTTACATGGCATCAAGATAAACATCTTGTTAAACCTATCCATTACAACATACAAATATTTATGACCCCATTTTTGACATTGGTAAACCCCCTAAAAAATCCATGGAGATACTTTCACATAGATGGGATGGAACAAGAAGTGGTGAGTATAGCCCCAATTTTCTATTAGTGGGCTTACAAGTAGAACACATCACACACCCCTTTACATATTCAGTTACAATTGTTTTCATCTAAGGCCAGTAAAAAAACCTTTGCAGATGAGCCATAGTTTTTCCTACCCCAAAATGCCCAGACACAAGAGAAGTGTGAGCTTCTCGTATTACATGGATTCGTTCACTTGTAGGAATACAAAGCTTTCCAAGATGGTAGAGTAATTTTCCCTGCAGAAAATAGTTCTCTACCTATGCACCATGGGTTAGCTTCTCAAATACTTCTTTAAAATCTTCATCAACGACATATTGTTCCACATATATATCATGAGATAAAGAAGCATTCTTCAAAATAATAGAAGCAACAATAGGAGGTCTAGAAAAAATATCATCTACCTTGTTACTTATACCCATTTTGTATTTGATTACCAAATGAAATTGTTGAAGAAAACCAATGCACCTATAATGTCTAGATTGTTGTAGCTTGGTTTTTTCTTGGAGATATTGTAAGGGATGATGATCTGTATGTATGATTGTTTCCTTCCCTAACAAGTAGTGCTTCCATTTCTTTACACTTAGAACTAATGCATACAACTCTTTATCATATGTAGAATAGTTAACAACAACTTGGTTAAAATTTTTAAAGTGGTAACAAATAGGCTTATGACATTGCATCAATACTTCACCCATGGTGTATCCGTTGGCATCTGTTTCGATATCAAAATGATGTTAAATATTCGACAGTGCTAATACTGGTGCGGTACTGATCTTTTCCTTCAAAGTGTCAAAGGATTTTTGTTTTTTTCCTCCCCACTGAAAAGTGTTCTTCACACTGGTTAAGGCATGCAAAGGAGTTGCAATAAAAGAGAATTTTGAAATGAATCTCCTCTAGTACTGGACTGCACCTAAGAAGCTTTGTATTTTGGTTATAGTTTTGGGCTCAGGCCAATTTACAATTACATCAATCTTGGAAGGATAAATTTTCAATTGTTCTCCTCCTACAATATGACCTAAGTACACAAGTGCAATCTTGCCAAATTCACATTTGGACAATTTTACATACAACTTTTCCTTTTCAAAGTATCCAATACGTTTTTTACATGCCTTACATGTTCATCCCAAGTCCCACTAAATATAAGGATGTCGTATAAATATACAATCACAAAATCATCTAGAAATGGCATGAATACATCATTCATCACACACATGAAGGTTGTCAGAGAATTACAAATCCCAAATGGCATAACTAACCACTCAAAAAATCCTTGTTTGGTTTTAAAGGAAGATTTCCATGCAACCTGTTTTGAAACCTTGATCATATGGTATCTACTACGCAAATCCAACTTAGTGAAATGAACAACATTCTTTAATTGATCAAGTAAATCATCTATACGAGGAAGAGGGTATTGATTTTTTACCATGATTTTATTTAAGGCTCAGTAATCGATACACATTCACCATGTGCGATCCTTGTTTGGCACCATCACGATGGGAGAACCACAAGGAGATGAGTTGGGCCTGATGACCCCTTGATCCAATAAGCCTTGTACCTATTTTTTGATCTCTTTCATCTCTACAATTGACATCTTGTACATGCCCAAATTAGGAAGAGGAGAATCCCGTTGAATATGTATTTCATGTTGGATTTCCCTCTTAGGAGGTAATCCATCTGGTTCTTGGAAAATATCATCATACTTAGAAACAATATCAATTAATTCTTTCTTATGAGAATGATCACATCCTTGGAAAGCATTGGATGTTCCGACATCCTTTTCCCTTACAACCATGAGTACATATCTCTTATTAGTGTTTATGAGTCTCTTCATTTGTCCTGCACTAACAAGTGTGGTGTTTACCCTCATGTTGTGGGATCTAACTATATATTCCACTTCCCCTGTAAGGTGATATTTGTTATCATGATGAAATAAGACTTATTTTATATGATAAAGATAAGGACTCCCTAGCACTATGCCACATATATCAAGTGATACAACATCCAAATCCACTTCATCAATCAACTTTGAAGCAATAGAAAATCTGACCCTACACTGCTTGGTGACATTAAGTTTTGATTTATCATATACCCAACCAAGAGGATAAGGCTTTGGATGTGGTTTAGTTTCAAGACCCATCTTTTTGGCAAGTGCTTCAGATATCAAGTTTACTTGGGAACCCAGATCAAATAATGTATCTATATTAGTGTTCTTATGTACAACTCTTATGTGAAATAATTCATTCCTCTTTCTTTCATCGTCATGAGATTCATTATTGGAATTTGAACTAGCATGAAGGGAATCTTTACCTTTACTCCAACTGCTGTGATCTTTCCTTCGTCTCCTGAATTGGAACCAAGATTGTGTTTAACTATAGCAACAGTCTTTGTCTTCCCCTTTCCACTTGTTGTTGGGGAAAAACACCCTACGGACTAGCAAATAGAGTTCAGACTTTGCATGCAGATATGACCGAATAGAAATTACTTTCTACCTTCATCCCTAGATTTAAATCCCCTTAGTAAATGCATGGAAAGATCAACCTACCTCATTACCGACGTTTGATGTCGATCCTCCGTTGTGCTTGATTACTTGTTCGCAATACTCCTTCCAAATCTGACCTGCATTCAAGATGAGAAACAACTATGCATGCATACTACTTATATACTAACGGGTTAGAAATAAAACATATACTGATCAAACTATAAACAATTCATGAATTGGGATGGGAAAAGCACTTTCTTTATTACTTTGAATGAGTCAACTTACAAAATTTGAGACTGGCCACCGCTCCTTGAACCTAATCCTGGGATCCTCTTCTTCTGTCCTTCAACTTCTTTTCTTTGAATCTCCTTTGGCATAAGGAAAGGCTAAAGGGTTGGGACAATGGGAATACGTAAATGGGCATAGTTTCTATGCTATATTTTTCCTCCTCCAAATGGGACCCCTACCCCTTCTTTTATAGGCTAGAAGGAGCTAGGTATTTGGACGAACCCTCGGCCATGCATGGTCGGGAGTTTCAGTTAACTCACCCATAGATTTTTGTTCCGTCGACAACTTTCCTTTTTTCATGCTTTTGTCTGTCCACTTGGGTTGTTTTGGGTCAGCCAGCGTGTACATGCGTGCAATAATGGATTAGGGCGTGTGGGCCTTTATTCAAGAGGTTTTTCAAAGAGTTGTTCAATAGTGTTTTGGCAAAGAAGGGATATGAGTAGGCCTGATGCCAGGTAAGCATGTGTGGTGCAATTTAGGGTTATAACACCACATAACTGTTTTGGTCTCTTCTCTGGATGTAGTTTCCAACAATGTTCATCACCGTGACCATTCTTCTTGCAATGAGTGAAAGATGGTTTTCCTTCTTCCCTCTTTACAGTGGTGGTCTTTTTTTCCTTCCTTTTAAACTTTTTAAACTACTTATGTGGGATATTGGAAGGTTTCTTTGTGGGATATTCTTGAACATGCTTTCTCCTGTTCTCAAGGTGAGTGGATTTCACACAAACTTTGTCAAGACTGGTGGGGTTAAACAATAGTAAAGTATGACGAATATAACTGTGAAGTGCGCCAATATAATTCATTAAAGTTTCATAAGAATCCAAAGGAATGTTTAATGCAAGATATTTCTTCCTAAATTATTCTGTGAAACTTTGTACAATTTGACCTTTACTTTGTCTTAAAGTTTGTCATTCCATCATTGCTTTATGTAAACAACCCAATGGATAAAATTTCTTCTTTATTGCTAATTTAAATTCCGACCATGAGGAAAGAAGATTACCACACTTACTTATATCCTGAATTTTTCTCCCCCACCATATGAGAGAGGTTCCTTCCAACCGAAGAGAGGTCAATTGCACTTTAACTTCCTCTTCATCAATTTGTTGAACATGGCAATATACTTCAACCTGACGGATCCAATATCTATCTTTTCAGGATTAACATCTCCATTAAACATAGGCAAGTCAAATTTTACATCAAGCTTTAATAATGGTTTCTTAAAAGAAGCTTTATGGATAGAATGATGAGAATGCTCAGAGGAAGAAGAGCTAGAACTTGATGGTGAAGATGGAGGATTAGGAGGGTCTCCTCCGGTCCCTTGATTCACTGAAGCATTATCATCTGCTTGTGCTACGTTTTTCTTCCCTTTCTTTTTCATCCTCTTATCGTAATCTCCATACATTCGCTCGACCATTTATGACATGCGATAAAATACCATATGGAAGTTTTTCTCTTGTCCATCTCACTTATCCTCTTCGATCATTTTCTTCCTTCGGGATGCATGACCAACTTCTGGATTGAAAGTCATAAGAGTTCCTTCACCCTGCTTATGCTTGGCCCTAGTAATAATTCACACTCAACAATTCAAGTCAAATATGACTACTCTGATACCAACATGATCCGAGATCTTTTCATCGATGTGACTTATTAAATAATTGTATAAAATGAGCATAAACTGAAGTGCACCATAAACAAGGAATAACTCAATAATGAAGAGACATATGCATCATATATGAACACAAAAAACTTGATAATGGAGTTCGTCCCTGGTGGACTACGTCTCCAGGTCCTACTCTAAAATGGGTAGGCCTTTTTATTAACTCAACAAAAGAATTTGGAAAAATACATTAGTATACCTCATTTTGGAGTTAAGCTACAGAAGCTTTGCTCAGATCAGAAAATAAACAACACCACTAAATTCGTGGCGTTGAATTACCCAAAAATGATTGTCTCCACACCTCGATCTGAGTTTGGCACTTTCGACCGCTTGAGAAAATCTGTCTCGATTTTTGTGCATGCCCCTATAATAAATTAATGGGAAATTTCTAGTTTTTCATGCCCACCCATACAATTGCATGCCCCTAGTATAACCGCCAAGCTCTGGAAAAACTCAGCTCTTAAATAAATTTGGAGGGGCAGATATACCAACGAGGTCATTTGGCCTGTTGGTTGGCGGATATATTTAAATTGATTTGGCTAGAGGAGGTTCCAGGGTCAGGCCCATGGACCTCCATTTTAATATAGGGCGTGTATATATATATATATATATATATATATATATATATATATATGTTGTTTGTTTTTTGTTTTTGGTCTCACTGCTAACTTTGGAGTGTGGTTTGGATTTGACGGATCTTTCCAGATCTAGCGGCGGATTGTATTATGAATTTAGCGGACTGGGGGTTGGCGCCAACCAACCCCTTTACCCCTTTTAAATTTCGGTTGTTGGGCATCCTTGGGAATTTTTCCACTGCCACATGGCAGCCTTTCATTCTCCCACATCACCACATTACACAAACAACCACGCCACCTCTGCCATGTTAGCCTTCCATGTAATCTTGCCACGTCACATGTCAGGTGGTTGTACGGTCTACCACATCACATGTTGGGTGGTTGTACGGAATGGCACGTGGCTGTACATACTGCCACATGAAACCTTCCCATTGGTCCATGGATTTGACTGAAAAAGTCCAAAAATGAGTGACACGTAGCAGCCTCTGGTGTTGCCATGTCATCATGTTGTCGTCATGCTGACGTCAACATGAAACATGTCTCCCTCTGCGTGTACCATTGTAACACACCCATGGTGGGGTTGCCAAAATTTCATTCTCCTTAAGTAATCAAATCCTCCATTTAGGGTCTCTATTACATTTTGCTCATATAGAGATCTCAAAAAATGGTTCCCATTCTCAAAACCGAGCCCAGAACCAACAAATATACCTCTCCCAAGATCCTCGGGTGTTCATTGGTCGGGGCCACATGGATTTAATATGAATTCGACTCAATTTGATTCATCCCGAGTTCTTCGATATCCTGAAGCTTCCATCATTCCTAAATCTATGGCGGAGATCCATCCACCAACCAATCCAACGACTGGGCTTGATCCTCGACTAACTCACAGGCTAGCGGGGAATTCGGAGTTCGACCTTCAAATTTGAATTCCAGTTCTAGCTCCTTCCCTCTGTCTACAATCGCATACAACCCTGAGCTATGACCAGACACCAAGACAACAAGAGCCTATTTCGGTGCTTTGGAGCTTCGGGCTCCATACCTTTTCAACTCATGACACCACAAATCTCTCGAACTACTGAATTAGTAAATTTCAGGTATTCCATGGGGATCAACGGTCCCCGTTCTCTGTCAATAACAATGACCCACGATTACTTCGGGACTTCGTGCTTCAAAGAATTCCAAAGTACTCCCAAACGCAAACCTTCGAAGTGCAATCCTTCCGGAGTGTCGTATCTTCTGACACACATCTTCCTCTATTCAATGGTCACGATGGACTCTGACGCTTCGGCCTTTGAGAGTTATCCATCCATGAGACTCCACTTTCTCCGAAGTCGTTATCCTCCGAAATGAAGGATCTACTGAGACCTATCCTCTGCTGACAGATGACTTCGATGAACTCCGACACTCTGGCCTTCAGGAGTTCTTACTCTAACCAACTCCGCTTTTCTCCCGGAGTGACTTTTCTCCGAAGTGGTAGATCTTCCGCCACACATACTTTTCCAATAGATGGTTGGGATGAATTTGGGACTCCAACCTTTGGGAATCCTCATGCCTTCACAATTTGATTCTCTTGGAGTTGGCCAGTGTCGGGCTGACCACAACCTAGATCTGACTGTCCAAGGGTATCCACTTAACCCCAAATATCTACGACTCATAACTTCTGCTCAAGGGTCCCGTTGTAAGGACACTCTAAGAGAGACACCTGGAAACCCTGTCACTCGACACATGGTCTCCCACATGATCTCGACGTTAATACTCACGTCCCCATGATTGAACGGTAGTGAGGGATCCTTAGATCCACGATCCACAATGATTGCAGGGCCCCAACGTGCTCGCTCTTTATCGAGAGGCTCAATATCCAAAATCAGAAAAGTACTCGCCCAACTCAGTCTAATCATGGTCATTGATCCTCCATCTCGACGAGATCAACGAAGTTGGTGAATTGTGAGCCATGAACTAGCACGTCCGCTAATTTCACCTCCGCGCTCTGCAATGATTCCCCACCATCGATCTCCATTCGCAGATCGACGGTTCACAACGATTGCGGGGCCCAATATCTGCAATATGGGAAGCACTCGCCCGACTTTGTCTGATCGTGGTAATTTATCTTCCATCTCCAACGATATCAATGATTTTGGTTGATTGTGGGCTGTGAACTATCACATCTTCTAATTTCACCTCCGCAATGATTTCCAACCATCGATCTAATCGAGCGACTGGTGTTTGATTTGTTAACTCTAGTGGGTCTTTGAATAATTTTGACGTATGAGATAGGTTTTGCTCCCAATGAATGGTTCACATTCATCTCCTCATTCAGTTCCTTGATTCATCTATGTCTCTTGTTACTCAGGGAGTTTGGGTAATTTTGACTATCATGAAGTTTGACATTCTAGACGTCAAACTCCCAAAATTCCAAAACCATTTTGAGCTAGCTCCTTTCGGGCTTAGCATAAGGTTTCTAGACCCATGTCACATAGACCTTCAAATGAATCTCGGGTTGTGCACTCTAATCTTAGCCGATTTTTAGTTAAGTCCATGGGCCCAAGTTCAAGGTATCTCAGACTACTGGTTTGAAGGAAAACATCTTCCTAGTTCGCAGAACCTTAAGTTCTGAAACTAGGCAGTGTAAACTCGTGAGGTCACCGATACGGTAGTAGTGCCAAGAGGTTTGCTCCGATTTCGGAGCTGTGAGGTAGCTCCCTGGAGAAAACACCTTCGAGAGTTAAACTGAAGCATACGGGAAAAACATAAGCACAAGTCCTCAAGGAAACCAACGTATATACATAATTTAACCTTTTCAATGTAGAAACAGTTACAGATAAGTAAAGACATGTATGCAACTATTAAATCTCAATTCAATGCATAAAGTATGGAAACACTTATCAGAACCAGATAACGTGAAGTGACTGCTGGAAAGGGTGCCCGTTTCCACCCAACCACAGGCTCAGTCACTCCTAACGAATTTACCACTAGCCACCCCTGAGCTAGACCACATTGCTTTTTGATTGAATATCTTCTTCTGGCTCAGAAATATATGGGGACGAAGGTTACTCTCCTTCTCCCATCTCAGTCTCTATTTCCTGCGGTCATAACACACTCTTTTCACCTTTCTTCCTCGAATCCCCGAGCTTCCTCTCTTGTCTCTGAACGCTTCGCAGGCCCCCCTCTCTGATCCCCATGCCCTTCCTTTCTCTCCTTTCCCAGCAAGATTGTGTGTCGCCCTAATTCCTAGTCCGTAGTCAGGTCTGGAAGCCTTACAAATGGGTGGTCTACCCCATCCCCTCATTAACTCTTGAGGAGGTCTTCCCACCTACTAGCCTGACTATAATTCATTCCTGGGTCAGAGGGTTGTTCTGATCCTGAGAAATTAAATCCAACAAAGTATTGGTTCGGTGGAGGTTAACGCAACCATTCCTGGTCCCCTCCACCATCTCTTTCATAGCATTTGTGGTCTGTATTAGCACATCCCCTTTCCAACAATCATGCAACACGTATCCATTTTCTATTAAAATAATATAATTTACATTCATCGACCTTTCATACAAAGGTCCATCAAATCAAACATTCACACCTTTGAGTTTTCCATAGTTCCTTGACCAATATAGTTATATTTACAAACTGGGGGAAACATGGTGTTACAATTCCCTCCCCCTTAAAGGAACATCATCCTCCATGTTCTATCTGCCAACATGCTATGTATATACAGAAGTAATCAAAATTGGATATGCCTGTCTCATGTAATCCTCCATTTCCCACGTAGCCTCATCTGGGCCAAAGTGTTTCCACTGCACCTTGAACTGTGCAATGGTTCAATTCTTGAGTGAGGTTTCTGTCCTATCTAGTATGCATTGAGGTTCTGGAAGGAATTCTCCCTTCGGCTCCACATGGATCACAGACTAGTCAATTATATGATTAGAATCATGTACATATTTCTTCAATAATGAAACATGGAAAATATTATGTGACTTTACTGTGGGAGGGAGTGCTAGCCTATAGGCTACAGGTCCCACTCTATCTAAGACTTCAAAGGGTCCATAATATCAAGGTTCCAGCTTGGCACAAGCTCCCATTCTCAGGGAACTCTTTCTAGGTCTAACTCTGAGATAGACATGATCTCCTGTCTTGAACTCTCTGGGGGTTCTCTTTTGGTTGATGTATCTCTTATGTCTGTCCTGAGAAAATTTCATATTTTGTTTTATCTGAATCACTTGTTTCTCCATTTGTTTCATCATGTCAGGTCCTATTGAAATTCTATCCACTGGATTACTCCAACTGATGGGAATGTTTCACTTTCTACCATAGAGGGCTTCAAAAGGGCTCATCTTTAGTGACTCTTGATAACCGTTGTTGTAGGAAAATTCTACCAGTGGCAAGTAGTCTTCCCACTTCTTAGGATGATGCATTACATGCATCCTTAACATGTCTTCTAATATTTGGTTTACTCTTTCTATCTGTCCATCAGTTTGGGGGTGATAGGTTGTGCTAAACAACAATTTAGTCTCAAGGCCAACCATCAAGGATTTCCAAAATCTTGAAGTGAATTTTGTGTCTCTGTTAGATATAATCTCTCTAGGCATGCCATGCAGTCTAAATATCTCCTTCATGCATATGTTGGAAATATCTATTGCTTTGCAAGTTGACTTGATAGGAATGAAGTGAGCAGATTTTCTCAATTTGTCAACCACTACCATGATGGCATCATTCTGCTTAGCCGATATTGGTAATCCGATGATGAAATCCATGGAAATGGTTTCCCATTTCCATTCTGGAATTGGTAGGGGTTGTAACAAACATGTCATGTGTCGGTGTTCTGCCTTAACTTGTTGGCATTCTAAGCACTTAGCTAGATAGTCGGCTATGTCTTTTTTTATTCC
Organism: Picea engelmannii; assembly: GCA_009831015.1. Classification (NCBI taxonomy): domain Eukaryota; kingdom Viridiplantae; phylum Streptophyta; class Pinopsida; order Pinales; family Pinaceae; genus Picea; species Picea engelmannii. The sequence goes on from ML783072.1 coordinate 786,242, forward strand.
AGGCCAATATAATTGTTTCTTAGTGGCCGTGATCATTTTTTGATATCCTGGGTGACCAATATATGGTCTCTTGTGTATTTCATCCATTATGAACCTCTTCAAGTCGTCACAGCTTGGAATATACAATTTGTTTATGTAGGTCATAAGGCCTTCATCGAGCATCTAGTAGCCTTCATACTTTATCCCTATGGGCTCTTGAATTAGGTATGAGGTCATGGTATTGAAGAATGCATATGTTTCTTCTGCATTCCTAATTCTTTCTCTGACATATGTTTCACAGGTGCTTACTGTTTCCAGGTGAATCGTTTTCACACTTCTTCTAAGGGCGTCAACTACCCTATTTTCCTTCCCTTTGATGTGTTTGATTTCGAAGTAGAACTCACTAAGGAGATCCATCCACATAGCTTGTCTAGCATTGAGTTTTGGTTGATCAAACAGGTGCCTCAACCCACATTGATCTGTCATAAGTACAAATATCCTACCCAAGAGGTAATGCCTCCACATTTTTAAAGCATGCACTATGGCATCCAACTCTAGATCATAGGTCACATAATTGATTTCATGCTCATTCAATTTCCTAGATGCGTAGAAAATTACACGTCCCTCTTGCATAAGGACTCCTCCGAGTCCTTCCTTGTAGGCATCTGTACACACGAGGAATTCATTATCAGGGTTTGCAATCTTCAGCATGGGTGCATGGGTCAGGAGGTATTTTAGTTCTTGAAATCTTTCTTCACATTCTTATGTCCAAGTGAATTTAACTCCCTTCTTATGGAGGGAAATGATTGGACAACCAATCTTGGAAAATCATTTTATGAACCTTCTATAATATCCTGCTAATCCCATAAAGGATCTGATATCAAATACATCCTTTGGGGTAGGCCATTCCATAATATATCTGATATTTTCAGGGTCCACTGCCACTCTTTCTTTAGAAATAGCATGGCCTAAGTAATGGACTTGCTTCTGGAAAAAGTCACACTTGCTAAACTTAGCGTAGAGTTGATGCTCTCTTAGTACTTGAAGTACAAGTCTAAGATGTTCTTCATGCTCTTCTCTGTTCTTGGAGTAGATTAATATATCATCAATGAAAACCAATACAAATCTATCTAAAAATTTGTTGAGTACATTGTTCATCAAGCACATAAAAGTGGCGAGGGCATTGGTTAATCCAAAGGGCACCACCACAAATTCATAGTGACCATACCTTGTCCTGAAGGTTGTTTTGTGGATGTCTTCATCCTTGATTCAGACTTGTTGGTATCCAAACCTCAAGTCAATCTTTGAGAAAATGGAAGCACCCCCTAGTTGGTCAAACAAGTCATCAATTATTGGTATGGGGTACTTGTTCTTTATGGTTTTCTTATTGAGTTGTCTATAATCTATGCACAGTCGAAGAGTGCCATCTTTCTTTTTCACAAACAAGGTTGGTGCTCCCCATGGAGATACACTAGGTCGGATGTAACCTTTATCCATCATTTCTTTTAGTTGTAGCTTGAGCTCAACTAGCTCGGGTGTAGTCATCCTATAGGGTGTCCTAGACATTGACACTACTCCTGGTGCAAGTTCTATCGCGAATTAAATGCCTATTCTTGGAGGTAGACCCGATACCTCTTCTGGAAACATGCCTCTATACTCTCTTAATATGAGGTGGTACTTTAGGTTCGGTTTTTCATCCTCAGTATATTCCAACACCTGTATTGCATATATAGGACATCCCTTTCTGCAATACTTTTTCATTTGAAGGGATGATATTTGTCTCACCGAGACAAGTTTCTGAATCCCTTGGAGGGTCATATTTCCCCCTTATTCATTTACACATTATGAAGTTTTATGGTAACAATCCAACTTAGTTTTATAAGCAACCAACCAATCCATACCAATCAACAAGTCATAAGATCCTAGGGGAAGTATGTTAAGGGTCACTTGGGGGGGAAACCCATCCATGATGAATTGGAAAGTTGGTAAGACCTGTGTTACTTTTCTTTTGGTTCCAGTGGCTAGTTGTACCAACCATGGCTTAACATGTCTAACTGGTTGCAGTTTACACTTATCAATATTTTTGAGGGGCCACATAACTCAAATTAGAACCAGGGTCAATTCAAATGGAAACTAGACAGTTGGCGATCATACCTTCCATATCCACCACTGAAGCTTGGTGGTCGTCTTGTTTATTATCCAAAGACGCATAAATCTGTGGCATGCTCCTAGCCACATCATTTATTGTGGTATCTTCTTGGATGTTGGATATTCTCCTACTGTTTTGTTGTCTGTGTGGGCAATCCCTTAGCATATGTTCTTCTCTGCAACCCCAACATTTCAAGGGTTCCCTCTTTGGGTTATCGATTTTTCCTGGGGCTGATCCAAAAGGTTTATTTCCACTCTGGGAGGGGAAATTATACTGGTACACACTTTGGGTAGGAAGGCTCATCTTTGAATCCTTCCTATAGTTCTTAAACCTTGAGGATTTAAATCCCTTCTTCTTGAACCCCAAACTACTCTTCTACTTCCAGTCCTCGCGAGGTTCTGTATGATGACCGAACTGTTCATAACAATACCTTGCCTTCCGGATAATGTCTTCTAAGGTATTTGGAATGTCAAACTCAATATTGTTCTGGTAGTTTTGAGGTAACTCGCTGATAAATAATTGGACTTTTACCTTTTCATCTTTTATGTAGGGGACATACCTCAACAACTCAAGGAATTTATTGATATATTCCTCTATGTTGAGTTGTCCTAGCTTGAGTTCATAGAACTACTTAGTCTTCCCGTCGAAGTATTTATATGACAGATACTTCTTCTTGAAGTGTTTCTCAAACTATTTCCATGATAAGTTCTTTTCATGGATTCTTTTCACATTCTTAAGATCTTCCAACGAAATGGAAGCCTTTCCATTCAGGTTGAAGATGGTTATTCAAGCCTTCAAGTTTTCAGAATAGTCATGAATTCTGAAGTACTTATTTAAACCAAGAAACCAAGCTTTTGCCTCTTCCCCCTTCTCAATCTCTCCATTGAAGGACGATGGTTTGGATATCTTGAACTCTTCAGGGTCGTGAATTTTGGAATGCTTTTGCTTCTTTCCTTTATTCTGGGAATGCGAGCCAATTTTTCTACTAGAAGATCCCTCAGAGTTTCCCGTTCCCTTTCCAGAGGACTTTCTCGATGAGCATCCCCTGCCTCCAGGTTGGGCCTTCCTCGAGGTACTTCTCCCTGTGTGGCCACTTATGGTACCGTGTTTTCGTATTTCAGGTGGGCTTTGACTTCTCTCTGTATGTCATTGATCCACATGGTTGGTTGCAGGTCCATGTTGCAGCTGCCTCTGTATATCGGATAAGCTCTGCAGTAAGAATACATTGATTTTTGTTTGTTTCTCTTGCTCCTTTATCAATCTCTTGTTGTCATCCTTGCAACTCTGTAATTCGACCATAAGGATCCTTACAGTTTCAACTAGATCCAGAGGGGTCTCCATCTCCCTCCTCTCGTTAGACTCTTCATCTCTATTATGGGAGCCCTCCCCCACTTCATGGTGCATCACCATCCTTTATGCTTGTGATTTCCCTTGATTCACTGACTGTTGGAGTGCTGACAAAACAATTACTGTTATCCAACATTCTATTAGTTTATAAACAACACACAATTCAAAATTCTTAAATACACACATAGAGTAAGAAGTTTTATTATTTACCTCAATAAAATTTTAACCACTCTTTAGGGAGGTAGTAAGATAAGGTGTCATCCTTGAAATTTATTTTAAACATGATTTTAAATGACTCATTCCTGATCCCAAGTAGGCCAAGTGTTGTAACCAAGCTCTGATACCAATTTGTAACACACCCATGGTGGGGCGCCAAAATTTTATTCTCCTTAAGTAATCAAATACTCCATTCGAGGTCTCTATCACATTTTGTGATAAAACATAAACAAGAACAACAACATGGCGGAAAAGGCTCACTAGCCAACACTATAATATTCACACCAATGTTACATATTTATAGTACAATGGATGATGCCACCTCATAGATATATTTTCTCTAGATCCTAAAATCATGCATGATGACTAGGCTAGGCAATCTTAACTAACTCATTAGTCATCACTTGAGGATATATTACTAATATCCTAAATGAATAATACAAATATAGGTGACAATTTAGACTTAGTGATTGGTAAAGGTAAGCCATAGGATAACAATCCCCCCCTCAATCACAAGTCCGATCAATAATACCAGCAATTAAGCATAAACTTGTATTAAATCCAAGTCTTCATATTGAAACTCTTGAGTTGAGCCTCAATGAAGAACTGCCTGAAAAACCACCAATATGGATGTTGAATGGTTCATCTGAAATGAACTAGAAGAGAGCTGAGATATGGAAGTGAACAACTTCAATATCTGAACATTTACTGATTGCTTGAGAATTCGATCATTTTGCCAAGTATTTGAGCTAGAATAATTTGATGTCTTATTCTAATTGGTGAACATGTAGTATCACCACTCTACTATCAGTGTATCACTGAAAGTGCTCTCTGAATTTGTGGTTTGGGATGACCACTAACCGATTGATACCATGTGTCTGATGGTTTTTGGATAACCACTAACCATTCTTGACACTTTTAGGTGTCCAACAACATCCCAATGTATAATGTGTATGATTCAATTGCAAGTCATTGAACCATAATCCTGCCAAATTATGCCATCTCTAGAAAATCTCACTATGTAATCATGTGAGTCAGGATGCATGCAATTTGTTCACTTAATGTAAACTCCAATTTGATGAGAGTGAACCAAGAGAAGTGAATCATCTTCTAGTCTGACACATTCCTGATGATGCCTGACAACTCAATCAAATTCCAAGTTGCAATGCATAAGGATCCTCTTGTCCTCTGCTAGGTCGAATGACCATCTATGTGAACCAAATGTCCACATCATTTCTCTCAAAATAAAAATTAGCATCCAAATTATGTATGATTCAACTTAAACTTATTGAACCATAATTCTGCCAAAGTCTGTCATCTACAAACCACAGTTGCCCATTTGGAAAATCTCATGCCCATCTATCACACTTGATGTTTGTTGTTGTCGAAACTTTTTGTCTGACAACCATCCTAAATTCCATCATCAATTCCCCCCTTTGTCAGCTGAAAGGAGAGACCACAAGTGGTTTCATGAACCATCGTCATTGGAATTTTGAACTCCCCCCCTTAAGGTGCATGAGAGTTACATCATTGTACCCCCCCCCTTCTATGCTCAAGAGAGTACCATACTTGTTCCATTTGAGTAAAACACAAAGTAGGCATGCAGAAAAAACCACATGTTATCTCATCCCGTGAGGGCCATGCTCGAAAGCTACGCCATAAGAGGACGACTTATGTGAGGTACAAAAATGTTATGTGCTACAATATTCGTCTTTACTCAAGATTCAATTCCTCGGTAAGACTTATATAATCGATTGGTTCTTGATGACCACTGCCAAGTATCAATCCACTCATAGTGAATATTCAATATTGCAGGTTTCTTCAGTGTTGAACATCTGTCTGAAGAATGGTTATGCTTGCCACAATGATGGCAAGGATGAAGATCAAAACACTGATTCTCCTTGTGACCAACTCGATTGCAATGTTGACACTTATAATTTTGATGTTGAACTGGAACAGGTTTAATTGAATCTTCTTGAAGGAATCCAACACTTTGGAACTTGATTGGTTTGGAATAATCAGGAATATGAAAGGTAACTTCCTTGTCATATCCAAGTCCTGTTCTATTCTTACTGTAAATGATTTCTTCCCAAGGTCTGATGATGGGCTTGGAAAGAGTATTCTGAACCTGTTGCTTTGAAATCTATGGAAGTGGATTTACTGCATGTTGTTGCATCATTGAAAGGTTTTCTTCTCTGAAATAAAAAAAAAAACCCTTGAAATGTAGGTTCATGAATAGATTCAACTTTGTCTGAATCTGATTCTGAATTTGTATCACTGTATTGTTCCTTCATTGAATGTTGATTAAAAACATCATCATCGTCGTCATTATCATCATAGAGAGGGTTGTGCTGAACAAAAACTAGTTCATAAAACTTCACTCGCTGTTGATTTTTGAGATCTATCAATTCATCATTCAATACCTGGGATAGAGATTGAAGAAGTCTAACTTTATCTTGCGTCACTTGCAAACAAGTTAGCACTGATTGAAGAGTTTCTTTGTTCAATGTCACTGTGTTGTCTTTAGTGGTGTTTATTAGATTGTTTAGTAACTCTAATAATTCGAGACTTCGAGCCATTTTCAAAGCACTAAAAGAGGTCTCCTTGTGCAGGTAGATCCTTATTACAATTTTGACTCGACAAAAGAAGGCTTATCTACAACTCGCTCACTTGAATCGCTCGCTTGAACTTCACGCTTGCTTGATTTTGTTTCATGCTCTCTTGTACTCGCTATCTTACTTTCTTTCTTTCAAGACGTTGAGGGTGTTGGATACTACCGAAAATGCACCCGATGACAAATTCAATTCAACTCAACTTGATTTCAAAAAGACAAGTAAACTTACAAAAGGACAATTTGCAAGTTACAATAAATCCTGATTAAGTAATCTTACAACAAACATTGTTTGCAAGTTACAATTTAACTTCAAATGCTCTATGATGTGTTGAGTTCAAAATCTTTGATTTATCCATTATTGATGTGGTTGACGACTTGAATTCTTGATAATTTTCTTCACATATGTTTGATCATATGTGCTTTGATTGCTTGTACTTCACTAGCGTTAATTGTGTGCTTGAATTAACTTTCTTGTACTCAATGTATGATGTGTTAAATGATACATTAAAAACATGTTTATGTCAAAACTAGACATTAAACATCATAAACCAACCATGAAAAGATCACCAATAAGGGGATCTTAGGTACACCTTGTGATCACAATAGTGTGCCGAAATACAATGACAAGTTTGTGCCAAAATACAATAAGAAGTCATCCTAATATCTTTCTTGATATCACAAGGATATTCAAAGAGAGGGTTACACATGTTTCAAGCTCTCTCTCTATTTTTACCAAGGAAACAAGCCCCCAAACTTGAAACCACCATTCACGCCACTTGTGAAGAGATATGGATCTGTTCACGCGACTTGCCTAGTAAAAACGTTGAGGAAACCAATGAGAAATTTGTTCCAGTTCCCCTTTGTAACTAGTGGTTGATCCCCACTTGATTATGTCCTGCATTCACAAATGAAGAAATATAAGCAGGATCCTTCTGAATACCATCAGGTGCACAAATCCCACTAGATACATCCACTGCATCTGGTTTAAGAATTGATATCGCTTGGATAACATTTTATGGATCAACACCATCAGCTAGTAACCATTCATATTTACAAGTCTACGAGAAATTGCGTGCGAGGCCATGAGAAACTTTCAAGGATTTAGAGGTGATTTATCTAACCTTCTCACTTTCTTGAGATTTGAACCTCAAGTTTTGGTATTGGGCCCACAGGGAACAACAACATATTTTCTCCTCCTTGAAATTGTCAGAAAAACACACAGGCAGACATCCACAACATCACATGATTGAAACTTGAGAGATCTAAGTCATGTATATTAAATTTCTATCTGCAATGATGGTGAAATCCAAGATGAATTTGACATGCAAAGTGTTACAGGCCCACGAACATGAAAATTGGATTAATGTATCCCATGACTGCAATATTCCATGGCTTTGAATCTCTTTATCGATCCATCCTGGATCGTCATCTTCCCTTCATAACGACTTTCATATCGATCTTCCTTGTTAAAGGTAGAACTTCTCCATCATATAGTCAACGTGGTTCCTCCAATTTGGCGATGAAAGGTCAATTCAGTTGGCCACAGGTCGAAAATCATGCAGCCACACCCACATATTTCACAGTGGTGACGAGAGGATAGTAATAGGTATTGCAAAGATGAGCGGAGTGATCGAATGATGATATGCAAGGTTCATGCCAACGAGATGCCTACTTGTAGAGTCTACACAAAATACATAGCAACTGGGGTCATTATGTGGCTCATGCCGGTACCAACGACGATGATCATAATTCATCTTCGACGTCCCAGTGCTCACCAAGACTCTAACCCACGCGGTGAGCTTAAGAGATGAGGAAATATCGACGAGAAGAATGTGCGTCCAATAGAGGAGACAATAGATCCCTAACAAATGTAAACGTTGTCTGTCATTCGACGTCAAAGGAACTCTCTATCAGAACTAATACTTAGGATGGGAAATTTCACCAGCAATGGAAATAATTTATCAACGAAGAAAATCACAATACTGGCAGCAGCCATAGAAATTACGCCTCCATACAAAACCACGATCTGAAATAACATATCTTGAACGAAGAATGAAGGGCACAATTTAGAAATAAACGAATAGATCCATTAATGTACCAGATCTGTGTGGGTAGATTCACTTTCTTTGAAGTGATAGGATTGCAAATAATGGAAAATTTCGTCCCCTTGTTGCTCATGTAAAGAGGTGTTCCTCAATTGCTCGCATAGACCCTGAATGAATTCTGCACTCCACTTCAATTTGGGACTGATGAAGTTCCCAAATATTCCACACCATACAGGCTCTATGGGCTCACGACCACAAGACTCAGTGCAATTGGCCTCTACATTGATAAATGCCACAGGTCCACAATCCTTGGCGCAATTTGTCTCTTATGTAGGATATGCCTCGTGCTTGTGATCTTTTATATCCTGTGATTGTGATCTGGGCTTTGTCACAGATATTATATCTCAAATCGCAGCCTCCTTGGTATCTGGCACAATCCCCATCTTAGATGGAAGACCCGTTAAATCTTACGCAATTCTAGATTTCATATTGTAACCCTGCATAATTTCATATTACGCACACATAATCGTATTCTTTAACTCAATAATATACGCATACATATTCAAGGAATCATTAGAATAAAGAGACAAATAATAACATAATGAAACTCTATTTCAATAATTCAAATCTATCTTCTGATAATCGCGCTCCTGCTTTGACCAAATCTACATTGGCAAGATATGAAACCATTGGATTTGGTTTTCCCACCAACTACTGGAAGGCATCTTCATTTTATCTCTCCATCCCATTTTCCAAGACATAAGAAATAGACATCACTAGATCCAATTTGCAGCACCTGCTCCAGATCTAGATTCGTGGCATTTAGGTTCAGATTTGTGGCTTCAGATGGCTTTCAATGGAAAACTACCATAACATTGTTAGGCCCTTAAGACCATAAGAGCTCTGATACCAATTGATAAAACATAAACAAGAGCAACAACATGGCGGAAAAGTCTCACTAGCCAACACTATAGTATTCACACCAATGTTACATATTTATAGTACAATGGATGATGCCACCTTATATATATATATTATCTAGATCCTAAAATCATGCATGATGACTAGGCTAGGCAATCTTAACTAACTCATTAGTCATCACTTGAGGATATATTACTAATATCCTAAATGAATAATACAAATATAGGTGACAATTTAGACTTAGTGATTGGTAAAG
>ML783072.1:795818-813546 GCA_009831015.1 Picea engelmannii
GACTCAATATGATTCATCCTGAGTTCTCTGATATCCTAGATCTTCCAACATTCCTAAATCTATGGTGGAGATCCATCCACCAACCAATCCAACAACTGGGCTTGATCCTCGACTAACTCACAAGCTAGCGGGGAATTCGACGTTCGACCTTCAGATTTGAATTCTAGGTCTAGCCCCCTTCCCTCTGTCTACAATCACATATAACCCCAGGCTATGACCATACGCCAAGACAACAGGCACCTATTTCAGTGCTTTAGAGCTTCGGGCTTCAGAAGATTTTAACCTATGACACCACAAATCTCCCGAACTACCGAATCAATAAATTTAGGGTCTGTCACGAGGATCAACGGTCCCCGTTCTCTGTCAATACCAATGACCCATGATTACTTCGAGACTTCACGCTTCAACAATTCCAAATTACTCCCAAACACAAACCTCCGAAGTGCAATCCTTTTGGAGCGTCATATCTTTTGATATGTGCCTTCCTCTATTCAATGGTCACGATGGACACCAGTGCTTGAGCCTTCGAGAGCTATCCATCCATGCGACCCCACTTTCTTCGAAGTGGTTATCCTTTGAAATGAAGGATTTGTTGACACTTGTCCTCTATTGTCGGACGACTCCAATGAACTCCAACGCTTCGACCTTTGGGAGTTCTTGCTCTAATCAACTCCACTTTTCTCCCGTAGTAACTTTTCTCCGAAGTGGTAGATATTCCGCCACGAGTACTTTTCCAACGGATGACTGGGATGAATTTGGGACTCCGGCCTTCGGGAATCCTTGTGCCTTCACACTTCTATTCTTTTGGATTTGGTCAGCGTCGGGATGAACACAACCTATATTTGATGGTCTGAGGGTATCCACCTAACCCCGGAGATCTATGGCTCATAACTTCCGCTCAAGGGTCCCTTGGGTCCCGTTGTTAGGACACCAAAGAGACACCTGGAAACCCCGTCACTCAACACATGGGCTCCTACATGATCTCGACATTAATACTCTCATCCCCATGATCGAACAGTAGTGAGAGATCCTGAAGGATCCTTAGATCCACGGTCCACAGTGATTGCAGGGCCCCAACGTGCTTGCTCTTTATTGGGGGGCTCAATGTTCGCAATCAAAAAATTACTCGCCCAACTCAGTCTAATCATGGTCATTGATCCTCCATCCCGAAGAGATAAATGATGTTGGTGAATTAAGAGATGTGAACTAGCACATCCGCTAATTTCACCTTCACACTCTGCAATGATTCCCCACCATCGATCTCCATTCGCAAATCTACGGTTCACAATGATTGTGGGGCACAATATATGAAATCTTGGAAGTGCTCTCTCGACTCTGTTTGATCGTGGTCGTTGATATTCCATCTCCAATGAGATCAATGACATTGGTTGATTCCAGACCGTGAACTATCACATCCACTAATTTCACCTCCACGCTTCGCAATGATTCCCCACCATGGATCTCCATTCACAGATCTACGGTTCACAGTGATTGCGGGGCCCAATCTCCGTAATCTGGGAAGCACTCCCTCGACTCTATCTGATCGTGGTTGTTTATCTTCCATATCCAACGAGATCAATGGAATTGGCTGATTGCGGTCAGTGAACTAGCACATCTGCTAATTTCACCTCCACGCTCTGTAATGATTTCCAACCATCGATCTAATCGAGCAACTGGTGTTTGATTTGTTAACTCTAGTGGGTCTTTGAATCATTATGACGACTGAGATAGGTTTTCATCCCAATGAATGGTTCACATTCATCTCCTCATTCAGGTCCTTGATTCATCTATGTCTCTTGTTACTCATGGAGTTCGGGTAATTTTGACTATCGTGAAGTTTGACATTCTAAACGTCGAACTCCCAAAACTCTGAAACCATTTTGAGCTAGCTCCTTTCGGGATTAGTGCAAGGTTTCTAGACCCATGTCACATGGAACTTCATATGACTCTCGGGCTATGCACTCTACTCTTAGCGGAGTTTTAGTTAAGGCCATGGGCATGAGTTCAAGGTCTCTTAGACTACTGGTTTGAAGGAAAATGTCCTCCTAGTTCGCAGAACCTTAAGTTCTGAAACTAGGTAGTGTAAAATCATGAGGTCACCAAGACGGTATAATTGATAAGAGGCTTGCTCCGATTTCAGAGCTGTGAGGTAGCTCCTTGGAGAAAACACCTTTGAGATTTAAACTGAAGCATACAGGAAAAACATAAGCACAAGTCCTCAAGGAAACCAATGTATATACATAATTTAACATTTTCAATGCAGAACCAGTTACAGATAAATAAATACATGCATGCAACTATTAATTCCCAATTCAACGCATAAAGTATGGAAACACTTATCAGAACCAGATAATGTGAAGCAACTACTGGAAAGGGTGCCCACCTAACGGATTTACCACTAGCCACCCCTGAGCTAGAGCACGATGCTTTTTGATTGAATATCTTCTTCCGGCTCAGAAATAGATGGGGATGAAGGTTACTCTCCTTCTCCCGTATCAGTCTTTATTTCTCGCGATTAGAACACACTCTTTTCACCCTTCTTCCTCGAATCCCTGAGCTTCCTCTCTTGTCTCTGCACTCTTCGCAGGCCCCCCTCTCTGACCTCCACGCCTTCCTTTCTCGCCTTTTCTAGCAAGATTGTGTGTGGCCCAAATTCCCAGTATGTGGTCAGGTATGGAAGCCTTACAGATGGGCGGTATACCCCATCCGCTCATTAACTCTTGAGGAGGTGTTCCCAGGTACCAGCCTGACTATAATTCATTCCTGGTTCAGAGGGTTGTTCTGATCCTGAGTAATTAAATCCAACAAAGTACTGGTTTGATGGAGGTTAACGCAACCATTCCTGGTCCCCTCCACTGTCTCTTTCATAGCATTCGTGGTCTCTCTTATCACATCCCCTTTCCAACAATCATGCAACACATATCCATTTTATATTAAAATAACATAATTTACATTCATTGACCTTTCATACAAAGGTCCATCAAATCAAACATTCACACCTTTGAGTTTTCCATAGTTCCTTGGCCAATATAGTTATATTTACAAACTAGGGGAAACATGATGTTACAACCACGTATCATGTAAAAATGATGACATCATTTGTACTGATATTGACGTCAGCAGTACGGATGCTGACTCATCCATGTTGACTAGGCTAGATTGACCAAAACTTTGACTACGAATATATTTCGATCCGCAACTCCATTTGATGAGTCATTTACTCCATTGGAAATCTTGTGATGCGCTCTTCACGATGATGCCAATTTCACTGAGCTTTGAAGACTTTTTATTTTTTCCCTTTCTCTATCCGTTGAGGCCAGTTTGAGCTTCCTGAGTTGTTTCTACGAATTTTGAGTTATCCTTAGTCTTCCTTGGATCCTTTTTTTGGATCACCCAACCACACTTACTGAGCTTTGGAGCTTCTTGGGACTGTCCAACTTCTACAGACGGTTCATGTTGGGATTCTCCCATATTGCATGGGACCTCATCCAAGTGACCAAGGATGGTGGCAGGGAAAAGTTCACATGGGGTAAGGAACAACAACGAGCATTTGATGATCTGAAGCATCGCTTGTGCTCAAATCTGGTAGTCTCCTTACTCAATCTGCAACAACTGTTATAGATTGAGATTGATGTGTTTGGCTATGTTGTAGGCACAGTTCTCACCCAACACGATCATCTGGTAACATACTATAGTGAGACACTCTCAGATATTGTTCGTAAATACCCCACCTATGACAAGGAAATGCATTCCATTGTACAAGTATGTTGTCAATGGAAACATTACATTCTAGGAAAGGAGACAATAATCCGCACTGATCACAAGCCTCTGCAGTTCATACAGAAATAGGGAAAGTTGTTGAACGACCACCATCAAAAGTGGTCCACCTACCTACATCAGTTCCATCTCAACATCAAGTATAAGACATGGAGCACAAATCATGTCGTTGACTGCCTCAGTCGACCTCCCATGGCCGCACTCACCACCGTGCTCCATTCCTATGGACATGAGGCATCTGAGTGGCCCCAAATTTATTAGTGAGATCCAGACTTCGCCACCACCTATCAACTCTTGGGTACATGAACGAATGTCATTGATTTTCACATTCAGGATGGGCCGTGTTGATGGGTCATAAATCCCTTTAACTCAACAGCAGGAACCAAACCCTCCACTGAGGCCCAATTAGACTCTGCAACATTTAATAGTGGAATGGTTCTCCATATCTTGCGATCTGGCCGGTTTAATCGATGGGCTTTACGTTTTCTTGTGAAGGATTTCTCCTCTAGTTCAGGTGTTCTCTTTTTTGTGTTTTTCTCTTAGGTAGGACTGATATAAGACAAATATGATATAAACCAACTAGGTAACAAAGTGGGAACAAAATAAACTATTGGAGAAGAGGATGAGCTTGGGATAACCCTTTACTCTAGCGTGCATGCAATGATCGTATACCACAGGCCTAGTACTAATACGTTAACCATGTGAATATTCCAATTACTGATTGAGATACAAATTATCAGAAGAAAACATGCATGTGATAAACGACGGCAAGAAAAATAACTCACTCAAATCTAATCATCAATCACATAATAACTCAAAGATTCATTTTCATCATTAAAGAAAGAACTGTAAAAAATTGCATCAGATAACTTATCAATAGATTTAATAGCTCTTACTCGTTACTGCATCCATTCATGAGACAGAATATGGAATAGTTCTTCTCCACATCCAATCATACATGCATTTAATGAAAACACAAACTTGTCTCTGGTCCAGAAGGACTTCTCAATTAAAGGCAGCTCCAAAATATTTCTTAACAAAACCAAAAATGAGAGTTTCTTGCAACAACCATTGACCCTTCACTAATCGGTCGATGCTCCTATTTATAACATAAAATTAACTAAAAATAACGGCTAAATTGCAGATAAGTAAAAAAAAATTCACCATGTGGCATTTTCTCCTATCAGTTTGTCTAAGAGTCATCTCAAGATATCACTTAAGAGGGTGACTCTTCTCGTACTCTGACCACTTGATGAACATATCCTCGCAGGTGTTGGCATATGGGAATCTATGTTGTTCCATCGGGGCTGAGTAAATCTCTCTTATCTCTATCGCATGTGCCTAATAATTAACTATACAGGCACTTAACTACTGCAACATAGCCTGAGCTTTGATTAGGTGCTCCATGAACTGTCACACCTGACTTGGTGCCATATCTGTCACCTTAGCTATTTCCTCGGCCCATAATGAGTCTTGCTCGGTGTGCGACTTGACTATGTCGCGCAAGTCGACAAAGTCGTCGGGCATGCCAAAATCGAGGAGGCCAATGTATTTCATGACCTGGTTGATCTTGATACAGTTTTTCTCGCACTTGGCCCACTTTTCCTGGATTTCCCGATGAGGTTCCCGAGCCATTTTTCCCCAATACTCGGTTGATTTCCTTATGCGATCAAGGCTACTCTCTTTTAACACCCGAATGTCGTGTTCCTCTATATCTCATCCCTGTTGGACCGCACCGATGTAATCGACTCTCTCCACGGATTGTTGTGCTTTCTTGTACCATCTCTCCATATATTTTCACGTCACAGGTACCATGAAGGTGTCTTCCTGGAGCTCGAATATCCTTGTAGTGAATAGGTGCCACTCGTTTGTGAATTTTCTGTAGGCCTCCTGGAACTTTCTCCTTAGGAACACTTCAACCTGTGTGGTGTCCTGATAGTATTTCGCCAAGTGGCACAAATGTTCCAATTCTTTCAGGGCATCGACTAGCACCTCCTCATCTCTTTTAGCTCTATCCAGGGTGGCATCTATGATTTCCATCCCTGCACCAATGAGTTCGAACGTCTTAGCATGCTTTGTGTTGATCAGATGTTCCTCGGTAGTGATGAGGATGGAGCGATCTAAAGTGATCCTCCTCTTCTTGGTGGTTCTCTGGACGATAGCCTTCCTTTTTTGATCATAAGCTATGGCATGTATGTCAGCTACTTCATCCACGGGTTCCGGAATATGTTGATCCCCCCATGTGAGTGTGTTTCCCAGACTTTCGATGGTGTATACTTGTTCCAGACTGGATTCTTGAGTTTCCTCCCTGTTCTCCAAAGGTTCGGCTTCTATCTGTCACTCATTGGGGATTTGAGTACCAATTGAAATAGAGGCGTCGGGTATAGACTCGATACTTACTTGTTCATCGGGCGTTGAGATGTTGATTTCCTGCTATGGGGCTTCTTCCTTTGGCTCGTCCAACCCTGACTCATCGTTTGGACTGTCTGCTCAGGTCTTCGGTGCATCAGGCAGTTTAGTGTCCAGGACACTTTTGAATTCTTATTCTTTCTGAGGAACCTCTTGAATTTGGGCATCGGGCACGGGGGAAGATATCTTCTCTGGTCCTTTTTCTTCTTCGATATGCACAGGAGTCACAAGAGACACTTCTGAGCTCTCATCATTGTCATATATCTTTATTATCTAACTTAAGGGGTTTGACACACTGGTCCTCTGTGATGCTTCAAAATTCCATGGCTGAGCCGAAATACCTGTCGGCGATCTAGCCGGTGGCGTTGTGAATTCAGGTTCATCTAACCCAATAATCTCATCAAGGTCTATGAACTATGGGTCGCTTAGTATTGTATGGATTTCATTTGGGTTGTCGGCAGGAATCCTTGGCATATTTATGACGTTCGGGTCAACTTGCATCTAATCAATTATCCGTTGTGCATGTTCTAACATGAGTAACCCCCTCTCATGTGCTTCCTGAGCCTCCGGGGAAATTCTATCTTGCGTCAGGGTTACCTGGGGAGTTTTTGCTTCTTCGACCGCTAGCATTTATTCTCTGGCTCTGAGGGCCTCTTGACCTAACTGTTCTAGGATCGTTGTCTGTTCATCCAGGCTCATGGATCTGAAACTGGTCATCTTAGGGTCGACCATCCTTACCACAACTTCATCCCAATCCTGAGAATTTTCCGTGAAGACCTCATCTTCAAACTCGTCGTTGGCATATGGCCAGCAGGACGATACCTGTGATGCATGCTTCAAGACTAGGTCCCTTGGGTCATGTCTACGAAAACAGTTGGTCTGGAATCAGAACTCCAATTGGCTCAGTCCTTCCTGCTTGGCTTGAGTGGTGTCTTTTACTAGGTAGAAACCTATATGGAATCCATAAGGTATAAATGCTCGCTTCTTATCTTTCACAAGAGTAGCATTGTAACCTTGTAGGATGGTTAGGCAGAAAATTACCCCCACAACAAGCGAATCGGGGACATGTGCTGGTAGGAGATGAGGTGCTCTAGTGGCCCCGAATACCCTAATGTAGGTATCGTGTTCATTCATATACCAATGGTCGACTTTAGCTATCACCTTTTTGGCCACAACCGATAGTCTTGGACACTCTTTCTTGAAAAGAATGAAATGAATGCGTACGATGAATTCATCGTAGATAAGGGAGTAGGATTTTTTGTACCTTTTCTCCCACAGGATGTTGAAGTAAATGTGGACTGGGAGCTCTGAGGCATGCCAGCTCAAGTTCACGCCGACAAAGAAATTTCTGGTGCATATGACGTCCAACAAATATGAAGCCGTGTAAAAGGATGGAGTCTCTCTTGCTTTGAAATGATGGCTCCCCAGTTGAAATATCTCTCGAAAATGGCCACTGTGTAAGCTATAGGCATCCATTCCTCTGAAAACCTAGAACATTCCTTTTCCCCATACAACTGACAGATGAGGGCTATTAAATAGATATATGACTCCCTTAAGTTGGTCGTCTGGTACCAGTTGAAGGTCCGATTGGTGTATTTTTTATCCTCTCTCCACCATGAATCCATCACCCAACCGGTGTTGTGGCACTCATAGAAGTTTACGAAGAAATTGGTGTTCAGTCGCTCCTACGGGTCTCTAAGCTTGTAATAACTCTGCACTTCTATAGGAAGTAAAACCCCGACACAATCGCCATTGACGTCGTTAATCAAATACTTTTTTGTGTCCATGTGGTCGATAATCCTCTTTAGGATTTATATATAGGGGAACATTGGAGTTCTTCTTGCCACCATGTGCAAGTATGATCTTCGAATTTTCGGAAAAAAATCATCATCGAGCTTTCTCATATCGGGGTCACTGTGCGGGATATATTCCAGGAATTCTTCTTGGCTGATCTTCTTGAAAAACTCTCCCTAGTGTGAAAGTACCGCCTTGGTCCTTGTGATTTCCTCCATGTCTCCAAAGACTGGAGGTTGAGTGAAAATATTCTTGGTAGATGTCCTGATGACTAGTTCCAGCCTTGGAGCAAATTCTAATTGTTTTGCGGCTGCCGGGGAGGAGCCTTCTCCTACCTCTGGTTCCTTTAGCTTTGACACTCTCGAAGATCGTTTGGTGGTTTCTTTTCTTGGAGGCATTTTTCCTGCAATCAAAAAAATTCTTTTAGGGTCGGTGTACCGAGAAATATTGGATAAAAATGTATAAATGAAGTAAAAACAGAGAAAATCCAGACTAGTACATACCTGTAACGCTTGCTAGGCCTTGTAGTTTGATACTCACGGGATCTCAAAAGCTTTGAATTGCTCGTCTCACTCATATGGATGCTCTGAAACTCCTTTGCATGCATAATGGTCTCATTTACAATAACTCAAGAGAATTTAAATGGGGAAAAACTTATCGTATCACATCAATGAATTAATTTGGGTGATGAGTGAAATTCAAACAAATCTGCCGCCATATCTTTGCAATTTGATTCATTGTGGGTTGATGGCGGAGGCGCGGAGGGTGAAGTGTTCTATTGGTAAGTTCAAATGATTGTTTTTTGATTCTCACATGAAGTAGTAACTAATGCGAGATTTGGCATTAATTAACCTCTTAAAATCTTAGAATCTAATCGTATCTAGCGCTAAAACGTCCCATCGTGTTGCTTTCTTAGTGGGCAGATCGGGGATTGGCAATGTGCTAGGGATGTTTTCATTGATATCCTTCTGCGAAAAACCATCGACTCCGATCGATTTCATTGTACGGTGATGACGTGGAGAAACTGGCTTGGGACACGTGGCAATGAGGACAGGTGACTTAACTCACGAGTGTTAGTCAGAGTCGAGACTTTCTTCAAGTTGTGCATTTTTAAACTAAAATTGGGTTTGTCGATGCCGAAAAGGTATCGGGGATAAACCTATCACATATTTTCCTTTGGGTTAGCATCTTCAAAAAAAGGCCGACGCCGAAACGCTTCGGGAATCAGTGATCGGGGAAAAACTTCTTAGCATGGTTGCCATGCTCGTCATGATTTGGTTTTCTCCGATTCCGACAAGCGCGTTGGGTATCGGATATCGGCAATATCGTTTCCTTACCTTTTAAACGTTACTCCCTTTTCCTTTTGTCGATGCCGAAGGGGATCGACTATCGGGGACCTCCGTATGTGGTAATTTTCATGAAATAAAACTTCCTTTCATCGATACCGATGAAGATCGATGCTCGACGACTGAGGTTTTCCGAGTGATTCTTTTTCACCCTTAAATTTCTTCCAATGTCGAATATTGAGCGCGTTGGGTGAAGGTTTTTGGTGGGAAATTCCATAAGTGTTAGGATTTTTTATTTATTTATGAATCTAAACAGACCTGAATAGATCATGAGTGTTAAGAGAACAAGAAAAGTCAAAAAGAAAATCGAATTCAGATAGTTCAAAATTAAGTGGTACCCAAAAAAGTGAAAAATTGACATAGGCATTTTTTAGGGTGTGTTGAGTGCTCAACATATCGTTATGCCATCTGGGATATCTCTATGTTCTTGCAAGCGAGCGTTCAAAGTTGATTTAGGAGGCTCACTACAATCGGATTGCAAGACACTTTGGCATGGAGAAAACTGTGGTCGTCTTATAGAAACATTTTTATTGGCTTAAAATTCGATAGGACATCAACAAGTATATCATATCTTGCACTGCTTGTGTCGTTTCCAAGCTAGCCATCAAGAAGAAAGGATTATACGCCCCTCTTCCAACTCTTGAGAAGCCTTGGGAATCCATATTGATGGATTACATGTCTGGCCTTTCGTCCACTAAGAAAGGCAATGATTGTGTGTTTGTGGTAGTTGATCGGTTTTCGAAGATGGCCATCCTCACATCCTGCAAGAAGAGAATCACAGTGCTATATATTGCCAAGCTCTTCTTCTAACAAGTGTGGGTCCATTTTGGGATACCACAGACCATCATCTTTGATCGGGACAGCAGGTTCCTCATCACATCTTGGTCGAGTCTCTGGTCTTTGTTGGACACCAAGCTCACTAAATCCACTTCTTTCCACCCCCAAACCGACGGCCAAACATAGGTCGCCAGTCAGATGATTGTGCACATCCTACGCATGTACAACTCTAAGCATTCGCGTACATGGGATGCGAGTCTTCCCTATGTTCAAAACAATTACAATAGGGATCTCCATAGCTCCACTGACCATATCCCATTTTAGGTGGGGTTGGGATTCACTTCCTTGTGTCTCATTGATGTTGCACTACCTCTTGCAACCACATAGATAGAGTCTTCCAATATTCAGACTGAGACCGACAAATCCACCAGATTCATGGAGCGGATTCAACACATCCACCAACAGGTCCAGGATATTTTGCATAAAGTCAATGCTAAGTACAAGTAGCGCCATGATCAACATAGGGTACCACACCAGTTTCAGGTGGGAGACAAGGTATGGTTACATTTGTGGAAAGAGCGCCTTACAGGGCCCCATCAGAAGCTCCTCCCACTTCTCTATGGGCCTTACACTATCACCAAGGTTGTGGGTAACAATGATTTTGAGCTCAACACTCCACCCTTCTTTGGCTTGCACCTAGTGTTCAATGTGGACCTCCTTCGGCCATATTTTCCACCATTATTGGACACCTTAGAGATTGCAGACTAACTGACACCAACAGAGCTCAACCCTGACTGCATGGAACATGCATCCACTGATCAGATAGTGGACACATAGGTAAAGGGTACTCACCAGCAGAGGATCCATCTTTATCGGGTTGTCAAGGCAGGGCGACTCCTACTCCAAGGTAAGTGGCTCACCCAGGGACAAATTCCGCAGAAGTTTCCTCACCTGATGGGGGAAATCAATGTAATGGAGACCATTTCTTCCTAAGGGGGGAGGACTGATCCAGGTGGATATTGCTAGCCACCCACCTATTCCAACTGCCTCCTCTTGACAATTTTTAGTTCAACACGTTCTTATGTACTTATTTGTAATTGTGGTTTCTACACTTCCGGGGTTGTTTGAAGCCCTACACATCTTCCAGGTGGAGACTAGTGGTCGCCCACCTAATCCAACTGGCTTATTTCAGATGTTTTCATGTCAACACATATTTCTGTACTTCCAGGGCCGTTTTGGGGCCCTAAACAATGTTTTTTTATTTTTCCACAGCCAAACTGTAGACAAAGTTAGAGTTTGATGGTGTAATGTGTATTTCTCGAAAATACCTTTCCAACGGGCTATCACGCGCCTAAAACAAAGGTTGTATGCAAAATTTACGACCCCGAGGAAGTTGAGGTACCAACTTACCCATCGGGGCCCACATAACTTTTGGTGTTTCACCTCCTAGGGTTAGGTTTTTGGATGTCTAGGGTTTTGGCATTCATGAGTAGTGTTAAAAAGGCCTTTGGAGCCTCATTGTAATCATTTTACTTAGACATATGCGTGTATTAGCCACATCTCTTCTCAAAGATAGCTACCACCATTCGAGCAAGTTGTTTTCAGTTCTGCAATTTTACAGTTTCAACCTATTTCATTTATTCAATAGAAGATATTGTTCGTTGGATATCTGTTGTTGTTCTCTGTATCTCTATGTTATTGTATTCAGTCTGTTAGTCAGTTCATTCCGCTCATAAATCTGGATCACCTATATCTTTCATAAGGGCACACACTTATTGGAATGTGTGAGACAAAGTATTTTACTTTGGCATGAGAATATCAGCTAACAACATACAACAAAAAGGTGATTATTGGTGGTTTCATCCTTAAAAGTTTATAAAACATTCCATACTTGAGTATCCGCATGGAAAATGTGTTTCAAACACTATTAAAAACCTTTTAAGCTCACCAATAACAAAATGATGGAGAGAAGACTAGTCTTTGAACCTTCATATAGGAGTTTATTATCATGAGTCCTAACATCATCATCCATGAGAGAGAGAGAGAGAGAGAGAGAGAGAGAGAGAGATTGTGTGGATCATCTTACCAACATATAATATTCAAACCCCCCTAAGAGGTGCCCTCATTTATCACAATGTTTTTTAGCTATTGATATGAAAATTCTTCCTATATTCAAACACTTGCATTTTTTGCATGGACAACAACATTTGTAATTAGCATCTTTCCAACCTAGTTTTTATCAAACTAAGGTTTAGACAAGTGTTATAATGTTCAAAACCATCAAATTCATCATAATTATATCACTAATCTTAGCCCGAACTCTTTTGATCATTTCATTCATTTCCTATGAATCTCTTGTGCATCTACATCACCTTATTTGACATTTCTTAATTTGGATTTAAGGGAGATTGTGATTTCACTACATAGTAGTTAGAAGTACAAAATATTCCATTTTAACTAAAGTAATAGGCTTCTTTTTATAACTGAAGTATATGTTTCTGATTTTTCTTTTTCCCTCTTAACTTAAGTACTATGTTAATTTTTAAAATTTTGTATTTTCCATAATTCCATAGTAATTCCATTTTTTTCATCTACAAGTAAATGTCATATTTTTTTTGCTATCTACTTAAAAAATAAAAACACCGTATATATGTGTACTTCATATAATCCATTAGTGCTATCAAAATCAATACAATAGAAAAAACCTTAAGGCATAGACATTTGACGTCTTAACATCGATAAAACAACATCTTAACTTCATGAATTGATCAACATGTTCTTTAAAAAATCTAGTAATGATTATTGCAATGGTAAAGTCATATATGATTATTACATGACATTTATAAACATTGATTTATCAACGTATCCAATTTTTTGTTTTTGGAAATTACAACCAATTTCGAGGTCAAAAGTGACACAAAGGGTCTCTGTCATAATTAACATCATAATATATAGAGTTTTTGACACCAAATATAATAATGATTTTATTTTGTTATATTATTATCATTTTCAAAATACCTTGTTGTAAAAACGTATTTATAATCTAGATCAAAGGAGGAAAATTATATTTAATAAAAAATTGTTTATTAACAATTTAAATAAAATATTAACATTTTAAATATTTATTTATTTATTTAATACAGAAAAAGCAGTCTCACTGTTATTCTATTAAGAATCAAGTGAAACTATCATAGATACATATATTGTTTATATTGAGTTTTTGTCTCTATGTTTCTCAAAAAAACTAATGAGAAATCCAAGGGTTATTCAAAACTGACTTCAATACATATGAAAAACTAAAACAAAACTGTGGATATATCAACTTGTCCACTTATATACATTAACTCCATCAAAACATTGCCTGTGTTTATGACCCAAAAAGTACATTTTGTATCTAGAACAGTGAGATACGATCATCTTGGACTATGGTTCCTTCATCCACCTCCTCGTAACAGAGCCACCCTAGATGACAAATCAAAGCTTATTGGATAGTTGATCGACAACATGGTTGAAAATTCTATGAACATGTATGAAATTGAGTTTTTCAAAATTATCTTGTAGCTTTCTGATTCTCTCTTGCCATGGCCTGAGATATAAACAACTTAGTCTTGAAACACCTTTTATCCAATAAATAGTTGATTTAGAATCACCCACAACCATCAACCTGCTCAAAGAAAACAAAGAAGCAAGATGTATCAGTCCCCATAATCCTAGAAGTTCATCTTTCATATTGGATCCTTCTCCTCCAACAAAATATGCTTTGCACATGTGCTTGCTACTAAATTTTAGGTATATTCCAATAACACGCCTGGATACCCTAAGATTATTCACCTTGAGGTAGTATCCAAGGTACTTCATCCCCTCCTCGAAATCAAGAACCTGTATGTTAAAAGGTGTCTTGAATTTGTTTGCCAACTCCAAGTCTATCTTCTATGCTAGGAAGCAAGACTTACGATAGTTTAGGATCATATCAGAAGATTTACAAAAATTCCTTAAAAGTGTATGAAGGATTGACCACTCTTCAAAATTTGCATCCCCCAAGATGAGGACATCATCAACGAACATCAAGTGTGATATATAGGTATCGACAACAAACTTTAGTCCTTTGAAAGAACCATTTGCTACTTCATTTTTTAATTGTCTACTTAGGCATTCAATTACAAGAAGAAACAACAGTGGGGAGAGTGGGAACCCCTGCTGCAACCCTTGTTGGCTTTTAAAAAAGGATGTGGGAGATCCATTTATAAGAAATGCCATACTTACATTTGTGATGCAAGCCATGATCCATTGAGAGACTTCCCATTTTAGTCCTGTAACACACCCACTAACGTAATTTTTAAAATTTTTGGGTTAATCTCCCATACAGGAGAAATCTCCACAAACCCGTATTAGCGAAATGCCAATCCCTGACTCTATACCAGGATTCAGGGTTCCTTCTATCGGGGTTTTGACACCCACGATATCTTGACAACTACAAACACCGATCTCNNNNTCACCCCTTGGTTGTCTCAGCCCTACGTGGCTAAGCCTTTGATCCATACGACCGGTTTCTGTATGACCATACGACAGCTTCTCGTCGGGGTTTCGGAGTTTGCGGTGCCGAAGTGCCCATGTACCCGGAACTCCCGATTCTCCGATGTGTTCCGAGCGTATTGGCTTTCCGGGCTAAGTCCTGGTCAGTACGACCACAACGTTCACAAGACCACAGTATTAATTCCTGTCGGGGTTTGGCGCCTTTCAATGCTATGGCGCACAAGTCCCCTGGACTCTCGACGCGTCTTTACGCTAGCTAGCCCCCTTGGTTATACCATGTTCCATGTGACCAATTACCATATGCCTGTCGCCGTATAACCTTCCATCGGGGTTTCGGGGTTTATGATGTCGCGAGGCACATGCCTTCGCAAATTCCGATCCTCCGATCCCCGATGCCACTTGGCGTTAACTCACGGCCAAGCTTGACCTTCTGACACCTGTCCCTTGTTCTGGCGCCTATGGCCCACACTCCCTATGATGGCATGGAGTGACACCCATCCTCCACTCGAGTGCTATGACTGTGGGACCGTCGCGCTTCGGGATTTCGCGACTCCTCCTGTCGTGAGTTTCTTGTCACCGAGAATCCCGAAGTGCCGAACCCCGATCTCTTCAGGATCCTTGGACACGCGTCCCTCAGGTTAACGGTTATGATCGCGTCGGGAAATCGCGGATCGCGATTCCTGTATGCAAGAGTTCTTGCCTTTGGAAAACCCGATGCTCCAAATGCCGGCTCACCCAGATCTCCTACCACACGTCCTACCAAGATCAATGGTTGAGATCCCTTTTTCAGGGTTTCGCGACTTATCCTGTCCCGTGTCTCTTGCCCTCGGAAATCTCGATTTCCCGATGTGTCAAATTTCGATGGCGCTCGATCTCTAACACCTGTCCCGCTGATGGATGGTCCAGATCTTATCGTTGTTTTGAGACTTGAGTGGCCCCGATGCCTGGTACCCCGGATCTCCGAGACGGACGATCTCGTGACACGTGTCCCTCTCCAACCGGACGGCTTAGATTTGCTCTCGAGATTTCGAGACTTTCGAAGTCCTGTTTCTCTTGCTCTCAGGATCTCCGATTTCCCGATTCTCTCTGGATGCTCGACACGTGTCCCTTGGATCAACGGCCTATGATGGTGTCGGAAACTCGCATATCACGGTTTTGTATTGCAAGGGATCATGTCCTTGAAATCCCCGATATGCTGAACTCCGACTCTCTGGGATCCTCTGCCACGTGTCCCTACTGTTTAGACGGCTCAGATCTTGTCGGGGTTTTCACTTGGATTTCCCCGAGCACTTGTCCACAGGAATGCCGATTTCCCGATGGCAAATATCCCGATCCCGCTCCGGATCTCCTGACACGCGTCATGCATAACGGACGGTCCAGATTCGATTGGGAAATCGCGTATCGCGATTTCATTGTGCAACAGTTCTACACTCCTAAAATCTCCGATGAGTGAAATCCCGATGCCTCCCAGAATGCCGACACGTGTCCTGCCGAGATCAACAGCTAGGACTCTTCCTCTGCACACTAGAGTTTAGCTCCGGTGCAACTCTTCCCGATCCAACGGTTCACGGGATTCCTACTCCAGATCTAATGGCTCAAATCACTTCCTCGCGCGCCTACCCCTGCGCTTAACCCCTGCGCAGCTTCTCCGGATCCAACGGCTGACGGGTAATGTGAACTGAGATCTAACGGTCCAGATTCGTTCTTTTGGGCCTTGGGATTTACGATCCCAATTTCTTGTTGCTCACGATGAGAGAGGGCAAGGCATGTAACGTCTGCGTTACTTTCGTCGATCTAATGGTCGTGAATGACTATGGTTCCTCCGACGAGATCTCATCCGTCGATTTGTCACTTCTCACAACACTACCCCCTTGGAACCTTAATAAAATTGTTCCTCCTCGTGCAGGGTAATAAGGACGGTGCGTTCGGGTCCTTGTTCTGGGTTCCTGGTGAACCTTTCCAAGGAGGGAACCTCTGAGAAGAGATTCCTACCGGGGAATTCCCGGAAGCAGATAAAGGAAGACAACTTCCCAAGGGCAGTTGGGCATGGTTAGCTCCATTTTATCGACGTAATTCGTGCATGGTATCCTTTGTGATAAGCATATATCAACTTATTCGTATCAAACACTACGCGGATACTTGCATACTGTAATTCTTCACAATTTCACAAATTCTATGAGCTAACATCTACTCCATATTAATAATTGTTGTACAGACAATTCCTTCACAGGAAACATTTACAATTCCACAGTCCATGAACATATGTGACAGCATATAAATTTCAGAATGCAATATAAGCAAAATACTTATCATAAATAACTTCAGAAATGGGAGCAACTGCTGAGAGGGGTGCTCGTTTCCACCCAACCATAGGCGTAGCGACTCCTACTGGATTTACCACTAGCCACCCCCGAGCTGAGACCACGACATCCTGAGACCTGCGTCTCTCTGTCTGCCAGTGCCCAAGAGTGAAGGTTGCAATCCTTCCTCCTGCGATCACTCACTCTGCGTAGAAAATTGTCAGAGTTCCCCTCGCGTCTGCCCCCTTCAATCGTTTCTTCCATACGCCTTATCCTCTCGCGAGGTTGCGTGTGGCATGATTTCCCTCGCGTTGGTCAGTCATGATGGCTCTACAGATAGGCGGTTCACCTCCCCATCCCTCATCAAGCCATCAACCTACCATCCTGCAAGGCATTTATTTCAGGGCTAGCGAGCCGCTTTTGGTTCTCCGGGCCAGTGGAGTCCAAATACGGTATTCCATTCTTGGTGAAAGTTAACGCCCCTTTTTCAAGGTGCCCTCCACCACCATCGTGGTCTCTTTTCTGCACATCCCCTCTCAGCAGTTCTGCAATAAATTCAAACTGTTATTTACATTTATTGACCTCCTCATGCGGGTCCATTTACATCACATATTCATACTTATGAGTTTTTCCATAGTCCTTGGCCAGCTCAGTTATATTTACAATCTGGGGGAAACAGGGTGTTACAATTCCCTCCCCCTTAAAAAGGAACATCGTCCTCGATGTTCTTAGCTACTAACATGAATTACATGTACAGAAGTAAACAAAATCGGATATGCCTGTCTCATGGCA